>CAXAMN010004446.1:2887517-2906443 GCA_963970005.1 Durusdinium trenchii
AAGATGAGAACTGATGAGTGGGTAGTAGCTGAGAACTCGCGACTTTGGAGTACATCTTTAGTATGAGGAGTAGCTGGGGAGCTGGAAGATGAGAACTGGGTCGTACAAATATAGTACGCAGAGCAGCCGGGGAGTGGGAAGATGAGAACTGGCGACTTGGCAGTGCAACTTTAGTACGCAGAGTAGCTGGGGAGTGGGAAGATGAGAACTGGTGAGTGGGCAGTAGCTGCGAAGTGGCGACTTTGCAGCACAAGTGTAGTGCGCGGAGTAGCGGGGGAGCTGGAAGATGAGAAGTGGCGACTTGGTAGTATTGGTAGTACAACTTTAGTACGCAGAGTAGCCGGGGAGTGGGAAGATGAGAACTGGTGAGTGGGTAGTAGCTGAGAACTGGCGACGTGGTAGTGCAACTTTAGTAGTGCGCGGAGTAGCGGAGGAGCTGGAAGATGAGAAGTGGCGACTTGGTAGTACAACTGTAGTATACGCAGAGTAGCTGGGGAGTGGGAAGATGAGAACTGGTGAGTGGGTAGTAGCTGAGAACCGGCGACTTTATAGTACAACCTTAGTATGCGGAGTAGGTGGGCAGCTGGAAGATGAGAACTGGCGACCTGGTAGTACAACTTTAGTACGCAGATCGAATCCGCAGACCAACGTTCTCGACTGCGGCCCAACTGCCTGATGCTAAATCAAAGTCAAAGCTCCCATGTGGCAAAAAGCCGAAGCGCGCGCGTCCTTGCCACTGGACTTACAGGCCACGTTCACAAGTGGAGCGTAGAATTGTTAACGTTCAATACATTGATCGTGTGCTACTAGGGGCTCCTGGCCGTACTACTGACAACAAGAAGCTACTAGTAACAAGAAGCTACTAGTAACAAGGACGCTACTAGGGGCTCCTGGCCTTACTACTAGGAACAAGAACCTACTACCAGGGAACCTACGTTTCGTTTAGTTTCGTATTTCGTTTCGTGTTTCGTTTCGCGTTTCGTTTCGTTTCGTTTCGTTTCGCCGAATCAACTCCACTCCACCTATGTCGATTACCTAGATCATCGAACATCATGCTGGGCACCTTTTATCTCTCCAATTTGGGCATGCTCTCCGCAACCGAGAATCTCCCTGACCCGTTCACGTCACATGTTTCACATGTTCATGACGTGTGGACATCTAGCTGAAGCCACTAAGCTACTAGCTACTAGCAGGAAACCTACGTAACACTTCACACCGCACACTTACCGGATAACTCGCACTCTGACTTCCTACGTGATGAAAAATGCTTTCGGGCCACTCGTCGTCTAGTTTGTTTGTTTGTCGAATTTGTTTGTGCCTTGGTCCTTCTCGGATCCATGTGCTACGACCTTGCCATCACCTGAAACCCCTGTTCTTAAGCACTCTCCTTTGCTTTTATGTGTAATCATATAACTATTTACCGTTTTTGTATATACATGTCAATGTTTTTGGACACCTGTTGTGGACATGTGAAGGATCCTCCAGAGCTGTGGCCCGTTCACGGGGTTCGGATGGGTTGTTTGAGGTTGCTGAGGGTTTGCCGACGCCATGTCGGACGAGTCGATTTCTCCGTGTGAATCTGGAGTCGGTTGGAACAAGAAGTGAAGTTCTTAGGATGCCTATGGATTTTTCTTTGTGAGCATCTACCTTTTCTCCTTCATGGTCCACTTCATCAATGTGCTGCTTGGCCGATTTCAACACGATTTTACTTTTGGTTGGGATTCCTCCTGCCTTGAGTGGGCAAGTTTTTTTCCTCCCGTGAATTCTCAACGGGCTAGGAACTGAGTGAGCCACATTTTGTGTGCGATGGTAATTGGGGACCTGCGCTCTTGAGATGTTGTGAGGTTCCCTATGGTCTACAAAGGCAAGATCATGAAACAAGATGCAGGCGACTTGGCGACCAAATGGTATTTCCTCCTGGCGGGCCTGAACTCTGGGCTGCTGCAGGGACATATTCGACAAGTTGGGACCTGCCTTGCAGATGTTTGGGCAGAGAAAAACAAACAAAATATCAGAGGGTTGTGTTTTTTTGTCGATGACGATGAGACTGAGTAGCGGACACCTGCTGCTTTTCATGGTTCTACAGTTCTACAGCTACATGTCACCCATTGGCCGCTCCTTTTGGTAACTCACTGGGCGGTGGTATTCTTTCGTGAGGCAACTTGAGGGCCAACATGCTGATCTACCGAACCCTGGGCTCGGACAGTAAACAGCTGGGGGGCCTCAGCTGGGGTGTGGAGTCGGGGACAGTAAAGAATGCGGAGTTCAAAGAACCTGCGGACATCAAGTGGAATCATCCCGCAGTTCAAGAGCTTCGAAACACCCCAACCACATGTTGTGCTTGGACTTTTAATCGCGCGGTTCTTGCGTGATTGATGAGCCCTTGGTGCCCAAAGAAAGGTGGTTTGCTTTTCTCTCCAAAGGCATCCTGGATCCATCCATCGACCCATCCCGGACCAAGTTCACTCGACCCAGTCCCACCTCCGTGGGTGACCAAAGCATCGAAAC
The DNA here is from genome assembly GCA_963970005.1 of Durusdinium trenchii. Lineage (NCBI taxonomy): Eukaryota > Dinophyceae > Suessiales > Symbiodiniaceae > Durusdinium > Durusdinium trenchii. Next base: position 2,890,026 of record CAXAMN010004446.1, read on the forward strand.
AAAGACCACCCTCTCCTGCGGTGCGCGGGTCCCGTCCGGTCAGGTGTGGGGGATCGCCGAACGGTCCCCGGTACGCTCCCCGGTGAAGGGCACCGGGGGTGAAGAGGTGTTCCCTTTCTGACGAACCCTGGCCGTTTTGAGGGCCAAACGCATGGCAGTTTGGGGAGGTGTCCTGTTTTCTTACATGGTGCGAAGCGAACCTCACGAACCTTCTCGCGAATGCTTGGCTTTTTTTGGAGGGCCCAGGTGGGCCAGGGTGGTGTCTGGGGCAGACTGCCCTCGAGTGGGTCGATGCACGGGTCCTGCGCATGCCTCACATGGGTCCGGCGACTCGGATCTCGGATCTCGGGGCTCTCGTGCGGAATTGGTGAGGCAAGTGATCTTAGAGGAGCCGGGGGATTTCTTTGGGTTGGCATGTTGGGACCCTGGTAGCCTGAAGAACCAACTCAACCAAACAGACCTTTGTTCTCCCCAAACATGGTCGACCTGATTTTCAGCCATGTTTTTGAGTCGAGGCTTTGATATAGCTGAGGGTGGAGTTGTGTCTGCCAAAAAATTCAAAGGCAGCAGGTTCGAACAGCTGGTGAGAAGTTGGCAAGAGAAACCACCCAAAAATTCATTTTTCGAGAGGTAGGTGGGGCCTTGGGTCACAACGTTTTGGCGGAACAAGTGTTCTGAAGTGATTCTGAACGAGTTGCAGAGTGACACTGCCGAAAAATCACCCTGGCTCCTGGCCGGGATTCATAGAGATCATGGTGTCAAGATGTCCATGTGAATGTGGCTCGTCTTGCAGCATTCTTGGAAAGAGAAACTAGTACTGTAATATAAATATGTAGATATATAATACATACAGTATATATAGTATACACACATGTACTGTGTATATATAATGAATAATAGATGTAATACGTAAGATATATACTTTGGGGGTCTGTGTCATCTCAGGACGAGTCCGGCGGTCCTCTGCAGGAAGATGGCCCTGTGGGCGAGTACAATCGTGCCAACCGCTCGTTGGGGCACTTCGTGGAAAACTCCGCAGGCCACGCGATGGAGGATGGCTCAGGGTGGTCAGGGACCAATTCGGTGGATGTTTTTTTTTGGTTTGGTTAGTTGAGGCAGTTGGGTCCTGTGGGTGTCAGGTAGGGCTGGGTGACCCAAAAGAATTCATTGAAGCAGCATGCAGAATGGATGGCTGTTCGCCAAGATCCTTCGATCGATCTTCACCACCTGCACGGCAGGGGCGATGCTTTGCATGCTCCTGGCGGGGTACGTTTTCCCCTTCCCTGCTGCTGTGCTGGTGGCGGGGGCCCCAGAGCCTGCCGAAGTGGAAGATGCAGTTGAGCGGAAGAAACGTCTGATTCGACTCGGAAGTGGTCAGGAATGATGGCATGCTTTTCTCAAAAGGAGTGTCTGGTTGGGAGTGTCTGGTTTTGAATGGAAGGCCACCATTGAAGATGTGCACGTAGCTCAGTAGCTTTAGTTTCGGACGAGTTTCTGGTTCCAAGCAGTTTGAGATGGCAGATGCCCTCCAGTGATTTTTGACGCCCAATGCGTTTCCAGTGATAGAGCCCTTCAAGGGTCCGAACGAGGCGACACGCACCGACTCCTTTCCCCGAAGGACTCCGAAGGACACGCGATTCGCGTGAGGCTTCGCCCGCAGAACGAAGCTCGCAGGTGATCCTGCTGCTGGGCCGCATCGTCCATCAGATTGGCTATGCCTCGAGCTATGGCAAGCATGCACCCGGCCGCCCGGTGGGAGCAGCGGCGGCTCCAGCCGCCGCTTCCGCGGCGGGAGGGTGATGAGGTGGCTGGAGCACCTGCATAGATAGGTTTTGGGAGCCCGGTGCGCAGCTGCGCAAGCAATGTACCAAGTAACTGTTACTTCGTATCCAGGAGTTCAGTGGATCACCTGCAGGGTTTTTGAGGACTGGCTTCGTGGGGAAACACGAACGGGTGGAACAAGTTCAACCATTCTTTTCCCTGGGAGACTGAGGGAGTCTATGTACCACAGCTGCCATGCTTGAAGCATCTTGAAGCCAAGATCGTGGTGTGGACCGGGTGTTCACCGTGTGGGGCTCTTGGTGCACGTCGGAGCATCTCTCTGTGGGTCCAGATTTGGAGCCCCAGACGTCGGAGCCACAGGGTGTCCTGGAAATCGATCCTTCTGAACTCACTTTGGCCGAGCGGCTCGGGCCTTGGGCCGAGCGGCTCTCGCCCGACAGATCCCGAGGTTTCATGCTGCACATGATTGGAGCGGTTCCGTGCTCAGAAGTGGGGGAACGACAGGGGTGCCAGTCCGAAAAAGGGTGCCATCATGCGGCATATTTGTATCTCACTGTCGTTGTAGAGTGGTTGGAGGTGGTTGGAGAGGGGGCATCCACCTACAGATCGCTCCCTTCCCTCCCTTCCCTCCTTAGGCACTTCGGTTTTTCCTGAGCCCGAGCAAGGGTGTGGCCTGCTTCCATTGATAGCGAGTGACAAGGCATGATCCAATTCCTTATGAACAGGTCCTTCATTAGTGGGCTCCTGAACATTTCAGATTTGTGATGTATTGTAGGACACAGCACTGCATGACGGTGGATGTTCTCTCCGCCCTTCCAAAAAGGAGTGATCCCTCTTGGCTCTTGGACGTCCTGGTCCTTCCCCCGCCCTTCCTAGGCTGGCTTGGAAGGTTTGGTGCTCATGTCCGCCTATCATCTGCTGTTCTGAGACTGAGACTTCGGTCCAGTCCTAGCGAAGCCCGCGGTTTGCATCGAAGCCATGCGATCGCGAGGGCCCGGCGATGGGCGATGCCTGGATGGGCGAAAACGAGGCACTGCTAGGGAGACCTGAAGGTTGCAGGTGCGTTGCACCAGGATAGAATCTGAAGGTTGAAGAGATGGTGAATAATTTACATGTGATCATGATATGAAGGAACAGGTGCATATTTGTCAAAAAGACCTTCGTATACTCAGTGCTGTTGGGCCATCCATGCCGAATTCCCTGCACAAGCTTGGGAAGCCTTTGGTGGGAAGAGCAGGGTGAGAAGTTCTGAGCAATCCACCAGGAATTCACCTTAGGACCTCAAAAGGGGGCCTTTCTTCTCCACGTTGCCTTCTCCGGGCCCCAAGCAGTTGATTGCGCCTTTCACAGCGAACAGCGAACGGCGGAGAAGAAGGTTCAGCCGCTCGAACGTCTTGGGTGGGCGAGGCGGGAGGAGAGACGAGAAGAGGCCTCCGCTCGAAAAAGCTCCTGGTAGCGTCCGATCGCTCCGAGTAGCGATGCCAGGAGCCCCTAGTAGCGTCCTCTACCCACGTCATGGGTCTTTTCTTTCGGACTTTGAGCCCAACGTACCAGGTGCTCCGCAAACTGCGCATGTTTGCGTCTTTTCTAGAGATCTTTGCCCAAACAAGGCTTTAAAATGCTTTAAAGAAACATGGCCTGGGGCCGGATTTCTTGGGATTTTTTTGGGCGCCAGCTCTGAATTCAATTCGCTCTCCTTTTCGATTCCAACCGCGCAACCGCGGTGTATAAAGAACCACCACTGCGAGCCGGACTGGGCTCTTCGATGCCTCCAGTGATCCAGTCGTAGACCTAGATTGACCTCCACTGAGTCCGGTGGCGAATCGCCCAGGTTCAGTCCGGCGACGCGCCCGAACCGCAGCCATTGACCGCCCGCGTTTTCGAGTTTTCGAGCTTGGGCGAGGCAGCTCGAGAGTCGAATCGTTTGGACACACAGTCATTTGGAGACATGGGCGGCCCCGTATCGGTTTCATCGCCTCCTAACAAAGTTGCCAGAAGTCATCCCTTGGGGGGGGCCAAGTGCCTCACAAGGACTTAGACATGAACTGCTCGACAAGTCCCTTCAATCGTTTTAGTTGGCAACCGGACTCCAGGCACTCCAGGCTCTTTGGCATCTCTGGCCACACAAAAAGACATAAAAAGACTCCCTTCGTTCCATCCACCTCATGCTGCCGCTGCCCAGCGCCTACCGGAGGGTGCGCACAGGAATGCCCGGTCCTTTTCGGGAGGTTCCGGAGGTGAAACCTGACGAACATGTTGAACAAGAAGCTACTAGGGGCTCCTGGCATCGCTACTAGGAGCAAGGACGTCACTAGGGGCTCCTGGCCATACTACTAGGAGCAAATAGCTCTTATGGATTCTTTTGAAAGGGTTCATATCAACTGGATGTTTTCAACACATCCGGCGATGGGGACGCCAAGGAAGAACGGTGCAATATTCTTTTGATGTTGGACACGGTTTCAACAATTGTGTTCAATTGTTGGAATCTGTTAAACCAATTTCATGAAGCATTTCTGAAAACATGTTTTCATGCGGCGGCTGTGCTCGTGTTTCAAGACTCCGGTCCACTCCTATACCACTTATTGTTAAAAGTCTACTCTTCCTTCTTAAACAAGAAGATGTAAGATGGTACATATGTGCTTAACACACCAAAACCGCTTCCACACACTTGAACACACTTTTACTTCTTTTTGCGCTTTTCGCTCCACCTTCCCAGGAGTGCCGAGCTCGCGCGGAACGCCCATCCTCCGCGCGCCGAGGGAGAATGAGACCGGAGGAGTCCGAGAAGTCAACGGCTGCAGGGTGGTGGTTGTAGTGGCGTTTCTTTTTTTTTTGTGCATGTGCATGTGGATGTGTGTGTAGCCCTTGGAATCGTAGGGAGACCTTTTTTAAAATTGTACGGGCTTTATCCAGAGTGTGTGTTGGTCTGTTTGTACTTTAAGCGTATATAGTCTTCTGAGGATGGCTCCAGTGGCCGAGTCTGCGCGTGCGCGCGTGCCCATGTTCTGTGCGAGTCGAAACTCGACAGACGGTCAAATCGGGTCGCCCTTCACCTGGCCATTCGATGTTCTTCGATGTTCTTCGCCGCCCCACATCTGGGCCCAGCATTTGATGTGTGTTTCAAAAGCAACCCCCCCTGGCCCTGGCTGGGGGCGCCATCACTGGGTAGACTGGGTCTCTTTCCCAACACCTTTCAGCTTCGGGGGGGCCGGAACGCCGGGTGCCGGTCTCCATACGTTGGATACACCATCTAGATCGAGAGACATCATTGGCGTGTGGGATTGAGTTGTGCAACTACGTGATAATCCTTTTTTTGCGAACCGAACGACAGCAAGTGAATCTCTTAGAAGAATGTATTGGACAACCTTTTGTTCCCTTTCGTTAACCATTTTTGAATATTTTAGATTTGACCCTTTCGTTGCACTTGGGGCGTACACCCACAACGAAAAGAGGGGCAACAAACCTTGTGTTTGCTCCTGCCACGGTCTCCAAGGGTTTGGTGTCCTTCGCCGAGTTCCTTGTTCTTTGCGTTTGGCCCTGCAGCCATTTAATTCTGAAAAGAACTGGAACAATTTGCGAAGTATTTGCAGCCTGACCAAGACGTCACTCAATGCTAGAGTATCTCTGCAAGGATCCTAGCTCATTCAGCAAAGCCCTTGCACATTTAGCTGGTGTGTGGAGGATATCCCTCCTCCAGATTCCCTAAACTCAAGATTCCGTGGTTTCTTTGTTTGTTTTTGGGTCGCCACATGCAAGATGTCGATTTGCATCCATTTCCCCCACGCGCACGATCCGTCGGGCCTTGCGCATCGATCCGTTGGGCCGCCGAGCCATCTATGGAGCCCACCGTGGCCCATGGACCATGATGTCAAGGAAGAGGAGCCCGCGGGCGAAGCTCAGGTGACTCCGAGGGATTTTGTTCTCCTTGACATCGGCCCCCCTAAAAGACCATCAGACATGTCGAGTTAACAGATGGCAATCGCATCCCTTCTGGTGTTTGTTTCGAAAAGACACTACTGACGACTACTTGTTCCGACGTAGTTTCTTGCCTTGGGCCCCTGCATGTTGGGCCTGTCCCCAAAGGGGAGTTTCAAGGGTCAAACATGTACAGAGGCGACTGCTGCAGTCAACTGGGTAATATTTTACAAGCTCCGCTTTCTTTGGAATGGGGCACCAGGTCAACAGCAATTCCCTTCAGTCCATACCTTGCGCTCGGTCAATGCCTTGCGCGGTCGAGGGGAATTCGAACCGTGAGTGGCTCGCCCGCCGGCCAGGCAGCTTCGGAGGCCCAGATCGAGGTCCATGCGGCGCCAGTGGCTCGTCAGGGACAGACTAAGAGGATTGGAGAGACCCGAGGCTCCAGGTTTGGAGGGCGCCCCGAAGCTTGGGAGGCTTGAAGAACAAGGAGAGCAAGAAGATGCGAGAAAAGCTGGGACACAAGTGACACACGTCCCTACGATGTTGTGGAACTTCCCAATGATGTTGTGGAACTTGAGAAGAACATGACTCTTCCACTCATCCTTCCAACATCTTGCAATCAAAAGATGGTCAATGGTCTAGGGAGATGATTCGCTCAGAATTCCTTCCTTCCCTTCCTGCCAAGATTGGCTCAACTTCCACAGAATCAGACTATACGCAGCGCTCGATGGTGATGCATACTCCGAATGGCGAGGGTGCGCAACAAAGGAACGTATCCAAAATTCCATAAAATTCATGCTGGGCAACTCTGCTTCGTCAGCATGACAAGAACTATTCTCAAAGAGGGCGCTCAGTTGCCATCTCAACAGATCACGTGTTCAGTTGCAATCCCATTTCTCAACCAACACCACGGATTCCGGGTGTCCATTAATAGCCCCTTAGAGGTCTTTTGGGGTGTCCATGAAAACGGTCTGTTTGGCTTCGCCGCGCCGCGGCCCCGCGGCCGCTTTTGCCGCCTCGGATTCGGCCAAGGACGCCTCTGCGGGCATGGAGGGCGGCGGAGCGGGAGCCGCGCACCATGCGCGGAGCAGGGCGAGCAGGTGGGGTGCCCGGGGGGGATAAAGGACAGATTGAAACAAGCAGCTCCAAATGAGCGAGCCCACTCAGAGGGCCAAGGACTGAACATGCTGACAGAGTTTTTCTAATTTATCAAAGGTCAGATTTGTTCAACGTCGGATGCCGGAAGATCGCAGCGACCGCTCGTCTCGTAGCCGCCGGAAGTGGCTCCCGCAGTAGCTCCGTGACCCATTGGAAGTACCGATTCTTGAATTGCGGATCCCCTCTTAAGCCAACCAATGGGTCCCCAACGCTGCGTGAAGTTGGCGCGTGACCTGGACGCGGGGGTTTGGCTCCGAGTCTACGCCACGTTCCAGAAGGACCAACACTATTTGCAGATGTCTCCTGGTTCAGAGCGCGGCATGGCAGACTCCTGCCAAGAGAGATGTCTTTTTTTCAGTCCTATAAATTGACACATCCCCTCACCACAGACCAGGCTCCGAACCCTTCGTTTTGAGGTCTCCAACAAAGCACCGAACGCCACGACGACGACGATCTCCGGGTCGATCTCCCACGGAGGAACCGCCTGAGCGTGATGCAAGCGGATGCCATGAGATCCACGCGTGCCCTGGCGGTGTTGGCACCGGTGAAACCCAGTGTGAAGTCGACGGGATCTGCACCGGCACGTGGTCGTTTGGGCGACTGGTCGTCTCGTTTGCACATGGGTCTCTTGGTACCTGAAAGCTAGGGGTGGAGATGGAGCTGGCCTGTGGCCTTCCTCTCTTCTAGCAAACCACTTGAAGTTCAGAAGGAGCAGAGCTTTTGCTGAAGTTGGACATAAGGACTGACCTGGGTGTATCATTATCTTTGGTAGGTTCCAGGTGTCACTTGGATAACTTATGTCACCCACATTGGGGATGCAAACTCTCTTCATGCCAACCTGCCAGCCACGCACCCGAGTTTGTTATTGAGATGCTTGGGCACAGTCTAAAACCAGGGTGTGTGTGTGGGTGGTGTATCAACAACATATGCCAACACTAGTACCGAATATGGTGCGGATGCATTCATTCCAAGACCTCGTGCATTCATGAACACATCCTTCCGTGCCATGAATCCATGGTATCTGAGGTTCCGTGCTGCCATCCTTCCCCCCCCCATGCGCCAGAACAGCCCAAACGGATGGTTGCCTCAGAGAGAGAGAGAGAGAGAGTCGCCCCCTTGGGAAGACTGGTCTGGGAAGACTGCCTCGTTTTCCATTGCCTTGATCATGCCATGTTTCCTCGTTTTCCCCATTCTGCTTCGGGCAAAAAGAAACCACCGAGTTCCAAACATTGGAATCTCATTTGCTGTATATATATAAGGCTTCTTGTCCTCCTGCTGGTAGTGCAGTGGGGTGAAAGCCTGCGAAAGCCTGTGGGCGACCTCCGTGTCTTTTGACAGAGCAGATGTACCCTCCACACCCACCCTTCTTGGACAGCTCAGGAGCTGTCTTGGAGCAGCGGCGCAGCGACAAGAGCGATGCGATCGATCGATCAGAGCTGGCTTCGGCGTGTCTTGGCGACCAGCAGTTCGATTTTACGCAAGAACCAGATAGTTTCTATATTTCTCCAAGCTGGCTATATCTGGGTTGTTTGTTTGAGTTTGGTTGACTCCGCGGGGTCCGAGTTGAGACGTGTGAGTTTTGGGTGACTCGCTCCGGTACACACGGATTGGAGAAAGTCTGGCAAGGACGCGTGTAATGATTAATTTGTCTAAAACAAGTGTGCAGCTGGCCGAAAAGACTAGCTTGTGGTGTTTTTCAGAGTGCAAGCTCTGGAAGCCCAAGTGCACTTGCCACGAGGTTGTCTCACTTGGAGAGCTCCAAGAGCACCTTGCTTGCTGCGCAGCAAGAGGCGCGCGATGCGCTGGATCTTTTGGTTCTGGAAGCTGCTGCCGGAGAATCGGAGCGTGTGGCGGCACTGGAAGAGGAGCCGTGCTGCGTCGTGCGGGGGACGTGTTGCTGTTGGTGAAGCACAGGTGGTTGTTGGGTGCGAAAGGAAGGTTGCTATGTGGGCGTGGGTCAAAATGCCAACCTCCAAAACCGTGCTAATGCCACTTCCCGTCCTTTGTATATACTGTAATTGTATATAATTGGATTTGTTTCGTGTTCTGGTCCGTCTTTTTTGGTTCGTTTGGTAGTCAGCATGTTGGTGTTCACTACCAATATTTTTGTACCCCATCCTATGGTGAAGGGGCAGGAATGAAAGGGGGCGGCGACTCTGGATCAGAACCCGCAAGCTACCGGGTACTTCCAGAAGTATGGTGGGGTGACATCCTTGGTAGTCCATTCGAGTCATCTTCGTGGCTCAACCAGAGCTTTGCATCGGTTCTTCGGGGGTCCCCCGTCTTCCCTGCGTTCGGCATAGAGATTCCACCTGACGTGGGTGGGAGCTGTGGCTGGTTGCCAAACCCGCAAAGTATCAGCTCTGATCGCATGTTCTGATCGCTGTGGCCAAACATCAGTATACAGTGTATGTTAAGATAAGGAGACCTCTCCCAGTTCGACCCCCTGGAAGGACAATCGATTCAAACCCATGGGTTTTGGGGCTCTCCCTGTTCAAATGCGCGCCCATCTCCTTTGTGTCGGGGTCGTCGGGGAGAACTCTCCGCACGCTCCAGGAGCTGCAGGCCTTCAAGGAGGGAGGCCGATCGGGTGGGCGGATCGGACCGCGTCAGGACACGTCGGCGGCTCGGCAGAGTGGGCGGCAAAGCCCCTCCGCGAAGATGGGAAAGAGGAACTGTTGCGTTGGCGCAATCCTGCACTCCGTCAGGATTTTCTAGACAAGGGTTGAAGGACTAAAATGACCATCTCCTACCATGTACCATTGCCTCACTGTTTTTTTTCTATCTTCTTTTTTTCCTCTCTCTCTCTCTCTCTCGCTCAAAAAAGAAACACTGGTCAAGAACCAGCTGAAGTACTTCCAGATGGGTATTGTTTGAAACTTGAAGCTCTTGCTTCCCCCAGAAGATTCTGTTGCTCCAACGACTCCAAGGAGATGCCTGCGGAAGTAACCATCCTGAAACCACAGGAGTCACCTGGTCGGAAACATTTCCTCCGTTCTCTTTTTGTGGCCCAGTTGGGGTGGGGAGAGTGAGTGTACAGTCCCTGGTCCCTGGTCCGGTACTGCAAGAGGCACATTCTCCACTCCCTGTTTTGTTGGATCGGAGGTGATCGACCTTCGGCTGGACAGTTGCGGATCGGAGGGCCTTTTTCCATTTTTTTCCCTCCCCCAACCCGAAAAGAAGGGGGGTCACGAAGCCGGGCCTCACCGGCGAGATCAATCTTGCACGTGGGGTGGGTCCACGTTTCATCCATTTCTGCTCCATATGTCGATAGGACGTCCCCCCATAGCGTCGCCATACTCCCCGCCGAACGCCCGAACGCCCGGGAGCTCCTCCACCTGCAGGGCAGAGCGAAGAGCAGAGCGAAGAGGCTGGATCCGGAGAGGATGGATCGGAGCCGGACACCGGAAGCCTGGATCGGTGCTCTCTCCTTTTGGTGGATGATACTATGTGGCTTTCGGTGGTCCCGAAAGCTCGGAAAGCGTTTTGATCACTGAAAGCTGAAGCTCACCTGCAGGTGTTGAGTGGACTTTTTCCTTCATCACTTGTGCTTGGCATGAGTATGCAGCACAGTATGCATGAGTTTTATATTTGGGTTGGTGTTCCTGGCGGCCCAAGAACCAGAACCATTGTGCTTGGGATGGATTTCTGGGGATTCCTAGTGTAGAAGTAATGTTCTAGAAGTCACCTGCCAAAGGTTCATTCTAGCCAGTTGTTTTACATTTGACATGGAGGAAGGCAGTCAAAAAGGTGGTACCAGGGTCAAGATGCTCGAGACCAGTGTAAAGCGCACCAGCAGCAAGGAATTCGCTTTTTTGGTCTTGGACAAAGGACGCATGAGCCAACTGGACGCCCCGAAAAGAAAGCCGTTCGGCAAATTTCCGCGCGATGTCTTCAGCTGCCAATGATTGAAAAACGGCAGGTGGTCTCCTGGCGGGCTCAGATGGCGAACTTGCAAGAAGAGCTGTCCAAAGAGAAGGAGCTCCATGTCACAGGTTTACCCCCCCACATCAACACAGGAATCATGCGCGGGATTTGCGCTAAAGACACAATTTCCATTGTCAAAACTGTCATGTTCCTTTCCTTTGAAAGCACCCTGTGGGTTTACTATTATCTATCAAGGGATTCCCTAAGATATATTTATATTGTCAACAACAATAAACGCCATTCAAATCACTACTGTAAAATCTTCTGCGCTTGTTTGCTCCCATTGGAGCTTATCACTATTTTGTAAAGCAGTCTCACCTAAAACTTCAACAGCACCAGACAAATACGAAGTACCATCAGCAGACAGGTCATTTGTCCTAATCTGTGCATCCTTAATTGTCAAATAACTTCAGTGTTGCCAATCCTGACACCCATGTTGGCAAATTGTATAATTTGGCTCCATCTCTTGACCAATGCCACCAACCGCAAGTGTATCCATTTGTCTACATTGCCTAATCAACACTATCAAAAACAGTCAAGCCTACAGAACTTGCAGTTAAACCCGTATGCCTATCTAATTTTAGTCTGTCATCAGAGTGTTTGCAGTCTATCCCACTGTATCTACCGCTAGAGCATCTACAATTGAATCAACAGTTACATCTGCAGTCAATGCAGGATTTACTAAAGTTGTTTCCAATGCTCATGATGTACTTGCCCGAGCATGTGCATACACATCTACACCCCACACTGGTATCTCCTTCTGTTTAGGCATAGGTAGTCGCTTGCTTTGGTCTTGCTCTGAACGCTGTGTCAGCTTCTGTTTTAGTATAGGTAGTTGCTTGTTTGCTTGTAGTCCTCTAGTTGCTAGGTTGTTTTTGCAATCGCCGAGGTGTAATTTTTATGTTGCTGTGCCTGCTTTCAATGCTAAAACCCATCAATCTGGGTATCAGAGTACTCACCACCACAACTGCAATGGTTACTTGTGCTTTTGTTGCACGATTGGATGAGCCTGTAATCACTGTAATCATTAGTTTTTCTATCTCAGTGCCTATGCCCCTAGTTCTGCCATACTAAACTACTGCAGCTAAATCTCTATATATACATACATACACATACAAACACACAATTCAGATTGTACAACAAGCGTTTCTTTGCTTAACATTGATGAATGGAAGACCAAATGAGATGGCACGTTACCGCTATACGTTTGAGATTGGAATGCTGCTGATGATGGGCTTGGTCAGAAGGCCTTGTTTATAAACATGTGGTGTGCTTATAAACCACTACTTTGCACATTTATCCCGTAAGGATAACTACCCGCAAATGCTTTCGATACCAATACCAGCACCAGCACCAACGGGCCCCCAACCAAGCAAACCAAAGAACCAAAAAACAATCAAGCAATGCTTTTCAAGTTAGTACTGTAACTAGTCCCAGCCTTTGTAGGACGAGCATCGGTTTCAAAACAAAGTCCATTTAACTTCTTTTTTGGGTTGTTTTTGAAGTTTTAGGACTCTAGGTATATGTTCCAAGTCAATGTTGTTTTTGTATGTTTTTGTTAGGATTCTGGCATAGATCCAAATCATTATTGTTTGGTTTAGGATTCTGAGCATAGCTTCGAACTCGTTATTTTTTGGGTAGGATCTGAGCATAGCTTCCAAATCGTTGCTTTTGTGAGTTCCTTGCTGCTTGCTTGTATAATTCTGTTTCTATTCCTTGGTTTTGAACACGGGGTCATGTATTGGGTTGGTGCGTTCTTGGTTTCTGCATGTTTCTGCATTGTGTGAATAAGTTTCTTCCGCTGGGATAAAAAGGCAGGTCCCACGAGCAAAATAATGTGTCGCCATGCATTAAAGTGACCTCAACAACAGTAGAGAAGTGACTCCAGTGTAGGCATTGTCACTGTGTATGGTTTCTATTTCTTTGGGGGACCTCTATACAAGATTATACAAGGATGAAGGCCCACTGCATGCCACCTAGGTTTGAGAGGTCCATTTGTTGGGTTGGTGGCAAGGGGTGGTTTTTATGGGGGCTCCCTTTTTTTTTCACCCTTCAACAATGTTTTTTTCACCCTCCCTTTTTTTTTTCCACCCTCGAAACCTTCTTTTTTCACCCTCAAAAATCATTTTTTACCCACCCTATGGAACCTTTTTTTTTCACCCTTCGAAAACCTGTTTTTTTCACCCTGCACCCTGCCATTTTCACCCTGTAGCATGTTTCTTTCACCCTTCACCTTGTTTTTTTTCACCCTTTACCCTTTCTTTTTCACCCTCGACCCTTTCTTTTCAACCCTCCGCCGGCGAAGCAGGTAACCCCTGGAACCTGCGCAGAGAACGATGTCACCTCCGGTTAGTTTCACGCCGCGTATGTGCAGCCGCAAAACCCGTAGTGGTCACCTCCAGCAGACATATTTGGCAGCATGCAAGACCTTTTCCAAAAGGATTGGGCAGCACGATTTGCGTGGGACGAAGAGAAGAAGTTCGTGACATGGCCCGCACGCTCGGCAGATGCACTGTTCAATAGCCAAAGTCTACGCTCGGCGGGTAGATCCCCAGCTAGGGATTTCTGGGAACACCGTGAAAAGCGGCTTTGTGGGAACCGCAACTACCGCGAAGTGTACATCCGCACAGGTGACACAGAGGGTGCTGGGATGGAAGGGATGACCACGTTCTGGGTGCTGCAAAGCAGAGCCCACGACAAAGTCACAGCAGCGGAAGCGATTGTGCTGCCCGATGTGGCGGAGACGGTTGCCAACCTCATCGCGGCAGAGGGCACGCAGTTAGAGAAGTGGCTGGCGAAGGGAGGTATTGTCAGGGAGGGGCGGCTAGAATTGGGAGCGTTGCAGAAATACATGCACAGGTATTGCGCAGTCTTGGAGGGGCACTTGGTCCAAGTGTCATGGCCCCGCAGCCACCGCAAGCTGAAGAAAGCGGTCCCTGGCAAGCTGTGCACCTGCCGGGAATTCTTGCTGCACGCTGACTGCGAGCACGTGCTCTTCATCAAGGCGTTGCAGAACGATCCCACAGCTAGCATGCAGAACATCCCGACGCTGAGGCCGCGAGGTCGCAAGCGCAAGGGCCAGTGATACAGCGTGCCCGCCATAACCACAGACCACAGAAAAGCAGCGTAGGGGAGCGAATGTGTCTTTTCTGACCTGTGTCTACATGTAGAATAGGGTTGGACGAGATCTTGTACCGATGGAATGTGAGATGAATCTAGCTGATGTCTGAGCCAGGTGCCGCGGCGCTAAGGAGGCCGGTGGAACGGAGTGAGGGGAAGTCTGTGCCCTGTCAGTTGCGAGCGTGAATGTGTGTATATTATGCCGCCAGAATCATACTGCTAGCTGGGCCAGGGGCTGTGGTGCCAGATGTGTGGGTGTGTGTGTGTGCGTGGTATGTGAGGCCAGAATGTTGCTGCTAGCTGGGCCAGCACTGTGGTGCCAGAGAGGCGAAGGCCCGCCGGTGGGCATGGTGAAAAGGGCTGAAAACGGAATAGACTATACAAGCACAAAAAACCAAGTTTCAGATCCAACCATCCATCCATCCATCCATCCGTCCGTCCATCCATCCATCCATCCATCCATCCATCCATCAACCAAGCACACAAACAGGAAAGCATGTATGTCCATCAAGCACTGTATCACGCAAGCAATCACGGCAAGCCAACCAACAAACCAACACGCCAAAAAGTAACATTTTTCTCCCTGTCCATGACCCATCCATCACTGTATGTATTTTCTCCAAACCCAAGCAGCCAACAAGCCAAGCAGGCGGAACCAACCAACACATCAACCAAAGGAAGTGGGGTAAAAAAGAAAGGGTAGCAACCAAACTCTAGTTTCCCCAAATGCTGTCGATACTAGCTTTGCATTGGCAGCCCACCAAGCAACCAACAAACCAAGCAACCAAAGCCACACCACCCTGTGTTTTCCCCAAAGGCTGTCGATATTTGGTTTGCAGCCAACCAACCAACACACCAAGCAAAGGAAGGAGGGTGAAAAAGAAAGGGTCGAGGGTCAAAACAGAAAGGGTAGAGGGTGAAAAAAGGTTCGAGGGTGAAAAAAAGATGTTCAGAGGGTGAAAAAAAAGGTGGAGGGTGGAAAAAAAGGGTGGGGTGAAAAAAAAAGGGTTGAAGGGTAAAAAAAGAAGTTGCCCTTTTTATGGTGACTGGCCTCTCCGGCCTCTACCCCAGAACCAACAGAATCGGCCGGCAATTCTCTGGCTCTTGATTTGGTCACCTTGACCGGAGGCCACCAGTGGACAGGAGAAGAGACTTTCGGGCAAGGGATTGTGATAGACCTTCTAATACAAAGACTGCTAATCCGCTTGTGGTTAAACCATGTGAGATTGGAGCTCAGACAGCCTTGTTCCTTTTCCTGGGTCTCAGATGCAAGTTATACCCCCGCTTATTCTTACCTGCCAAGGAAGGGACAGATTCTTTTGATGAAATATACTTGTCAACTTGACAGCCCTCAGATGGAAATTCATCTGGAAGGACGGACTTGGAGCACGTGCATGTCTTGGTTTTGCGTTCCTGGCAGGGTGTTTCTTGCGTTCAGGAGGCCCTGCTAGAGTTGACGGTGGAGAGCTCAGAGCTGAAGTCCCTCCGAGAGAAAAGCCGCTTGGTTCCAAATCCAAAAGGATTGTGTCTAATGTAGACATGTAGACTCTGGATCAATAAACCACTCATATGAAGATGTGTTTCAATCCAACTTTTGTTTTTTTCATCCAGAATCGATATTACTTAAGGTTTTCCCATGGATTTTGAGACCTGCCGATGCCTTTGTCGCATTCGCATTCGCACTCCCCACTTGACAGACCCTCCTCCATGTGGTCGACGATTAATTCTTCGGGGTGACGACGAGACCCTTCCACGCCGGCAGGGTGTCGGTCGGGTTTTCAGATCACCAAGGCCTGATGTTTTGACCTACTAGCATGGTATAGAAATATAGACCTATAGTATAGGCCTGTGATATTTGAATAGGGGGTCAAAACATCTGATATCAAAACATAGGCCTGATGTTTTAGGCCCGTAGTATTCTCACCCATGGGTGTGTAGCCTGGTCTCTAAACGGGGGACCTCCCAACCCATGGGTAGACGAGGTCTCCACGGAGTCGCTTGGGAGCTGGTTCAGCCGTTCGACCGTTGATGGCTGGTCGTTGATGTGCGAAAAAGGCACCCTTTTGGAGACAACCTCCAAGTTTCATAGCGTTATACATTTGTATACCCTCCCTCTTAATATAGTAATTACACTCCCTGAAACAATCATGGAAGTGGAGTGAAAACCAGCTGTTTGGTCTTCGGATTTCATGGTCATACAAAATCGGGGCCATGCCATTCACGTAACCATGATTATTTCAAGGAGTGCCATCCCAATTGTATCTCGTGGACGCCTTTTCTCGTGGCACCTGTCCTCACTGCTGAGGCGCTGAGTATCAACGATCCTCTGAGGAGTTTGCACTGGAAGCGACGTCACTTCGACAGGAGTTTGGCACTGAGCTGACGGAACAGCAACAGCTGCGTGAAAGCTTGAAGAGTGTGGAAGCTGAGAAGGAAAAGGAAGCAGCCAAGATGCTTGGAACTTGAATCAGCCGTCTATGCGAGCATCATTCTATTGTCATATTCATTCCCAT
>CAXAMN010004446.1:2906453-2919316 GCA_963970005.1 Durusdinium trenchii
GAAGCTGAGAAGGAAAAGGAAGCAGCCAAGATGCTTGGAACTTGAATTAGCCATTCATGTGAGGTGGATAATGTTGAAAACTGTCAGCCACATCAGGCTGCTTCCCCAGCGCCATCTGCATACATTTCCCTTGGGACACGGTTTCCTGTTTGACCCCCTTGGAAGAAACAATGCGAAGTGGGATGTGCAGGTTCGCAGCCAATGTGCAGGGTCCAGCTGTCTCTCATGCTAGAGGGCCTACAGGAAAGATTCAACTATAGATGGCGCCAGCACTTAAGAGGATCCCGTCGTTCACCAAGGAAGTTTGTTTCTGAATTCTCACTTTCCTGACTCGCTTTCAGGATGCTAAGCGTGCAGCAAGAGTGCGACTCACGTTGGACTGCGATGGTCCGGCAGGAAGGGCTGGTGGAATCGCTTCGGCGCGAACTGCAGGCGTGTCTTGGTTCTTTTTCTGGAGACTGGCAGATCTGGGGGGGGGCAACTGGTGGGTGGGTGCCTGGCTGTCGGCTGCCTGGTTGCCTTTTTTGGTTGTAGAAGGTCATCATGTCAGCGCTGTGGCGTGAGGATATGAGTCATGACTCATGAATACTCATGACTCAAGTGACATCCGTCTCTGCAGTAGGTTTGTTTCAATGAAGAACTGAAGGTTTCACCCCCCAAGAAGTGGGCCCCAACAACACGAGTTTCGCTCCTGGAAGTTGGGAGCACAGCGGCCGAACCGTCGTCGCTCCTCCCACGGATGGTTGAAACTAGGTCACAACAAGCAAGCCAAACCACAAGCCGCAAGCCCCTAGGGCCCCTAACCTTTTGTTCGGACGAACCTCTACGGAGTGAAGCAGTTCTTCAACTATTCTTCAACATGACACGTGACCTCTCGTGTCACGTGCTTCGCTTTCGACCCGTCAGGCCGACTTGCCGCGCCCAGCGGGAGCGGTACCCCCCGCTCCCCCCCGAGGCGCGAGCTGCGCGTGAGCGAGGAGCAGGACCGGAGCTCCTCGCTGCTGAAGGCAGAGCAGGACTGCCGACGCTTGGTGAGGCAAGCGCTGCCGGCAGAGGAGTTGGAATGAGTTGGAACAGATGGGCGGCTCATTAAGATACTATTCCGATCTATTGGAATAAATTGGACCTAGAATCATGTTCATCATTGTTCATCGACATGGTTGAGGCGAGGTGTCTGGGAGATCACGTGTACGATCCCTGGGAATAATACTCGAGTTTGAGGTAGGGCAGATAGGGCCGGGGGTGGGGCAGGAATATATTTTTGTAAATCACGGCTCCCTTCAGATGTTCAAGCCCCTCAGAATAATTGTCTGTAGTAAGGGTGGAACACCCCCGGAATAATTGTTGGAATATTTTTTGAGCATGCATGGATTCTTGATCGCGCTTGATGCATGAGAACCATCCAGTTTCCAATGAACACGGATGAACAACATATTAAAGCAATGATAACAATCCAGCTTGAGATCTCGAACAAATAGAAAGTGGCCTAAATTGGCTACACCTACTGCTGTGCCCACTGGGCTTGCCGCAGCAGTGCGGATGTTGCACGGTTTGCCTCGGTCGCCCATTGATGGGAACACACATGAACACACAATCGAATGAACTTCCAAGCACTTCAGCATGTCAACAAGAAACCAATTTTCAGCTAGGCAAAGCCCACCCAGATTTCTTTCAGGTGTTAGAGAGACTGAGCCAGCAGTCCGGGGCACAACTCACCAAGCTTGGGTAAGTGGCGGCCAGAAGGGGATGGGCTGGAGATGGTGTGCGCCGCCTGCCAGCCCGGGCGGGGCCTCCTCCGCCCTCTCTTGGCAGCGGTCAAGGACATGTAGCGCAGAACCTGCACTCACTCGAGGTATGGCTCGTGGTTCGTTTGATTTGAAAGCGCGCTCGCTGCAGTGGATCCTCGATCTCAGGAGCAGGGTGAAACTTTCTTTAGTCGTTCACGTGACGAGTGTTTGATGTCGTTTCATGTCTGAACACTTTGTTTGATGTCGTTTCATGACGGTGCTCTCTCAGAACCATGCCTTGGGTATGGGGAAGAGGCTTCTCGAGGGATGCATTCTGGCCACGTCTGTGGTCTAAATCGCCGCGTTGCGGCGACAGAGTCGCTCTCGTGGTTGCAGGCTGCTTGGCTGAGATCAATTTACAAATCAACGGCGTGAAATTCGTTCGAGTTGCTTCGTGTTAGCGCAACGTGTGGTGAGGCAATGGCTTGTACTCCACCGAGGGCGACAACGGCTTGGAATGGCGCATTAACTTACGCAATTGATCGCAATTGTGTTTGTTTCTGTTCTTTTTGGATCTTCTTTCGACGCTCGCTTTCCTACGCAGGCTTGGTGAGCATGATGAAAGGGAAATTGAAATGTCAATTGTCGGCATCATCCCCGCAAGGGGGGCTCCTAATTCGCGCGTGGCGATGCTAATTCAGAGATCGAGGTTTACGCTGAAACAAAATCGCTTCGACTGCTCTCTCTGGCTTGACGACGGCTGAAAGGCTTCGACCAGACTTGTTAGTTTTGGGCTTCAAAACGCCAGAGACTCATCCGATCGCCCAGGAGAGATCTTCGAGAGCTTGGAAGCCAAACTGGCTGCGCGTGGCGAGAACGTGCGTTCTTCTTCGGGCGGGGGAGGCTCATCTGGTTCGGGAGATCAGGAGCAACTTCAGGCAAGAGTTCAGGAACAGATGAGGTTCGGGGTGCCCAAAGCCTGCTGTGAAGAGCTTTTCTGGATGAAAACATGTGGTTTAGATGTTCCCTTTCGTGGTTTGTTCCGTATAACCCGGGCCCACGGAGTTCAGGAACAGAGCTGAATCCCACAACTCCAAGACGACCTCTTGAGTTCCGCGCTCTCGACGTCGCCTCTTCCGCTTTTCGTCGGTCCTGGTTCGACATCGATCCCACCACCTCGGCCCCTGTGCAGATTGCTCCAACAGACCGAGATCGATCTTCGCAGAGCCATCGCGGCGCACCGGCGCCCTGGGCGGGCAGTGGGGGAGCGGCGGTAGCGGTGGTGTCAGCTCGACACCGAGCCGTGCTGCCAGGTGAGGGTTGCTAGATTTTGCTTCTCCTGTCCTCCTTGACTCTCCTCTCCTCATGTTCTTGACTACCGCGCCTCAACTGCAAGCGCCAGATCGCAATGGGCGCTACCAGACCTCAACTGCAAGTGCATGATCCCAGTCGGCAGACCTGTAACAGCAAGCGCCACATCGCAGTGAGCACTACCGGACCTCAACTGCATCGCAGTGGGCGCTATACCGGACTTCAACTGCAAGCGCCAGATCGCAGGGGGCACCACCGGACCTCAACCGCAAGTGCCAAACTGTAAACACAAAGCCACAAACACAATTACGAACACAACCGCAAGCACCCAAACACAAACACAGCGTCGCAAACGCGAACACAAACACGACCACAAACACACGACCACAAACGCGCAACCGCAAACACGCAACCACAAACACAAACCCACAAGTATACAATCACAAACACACAATCACACAACCACAAACACACAATCACAAACGCAACACCACAAACACAACCACAAACGCACAATCACAAACACGCAGCCACAAGCACACAATTACAATTACAAACACACAGCCACAAACACACAGCCGCTACCACAAACACACAACCACAAACACAACCAAAACCCAACCGCAAACACGCAATCACAAACACAAACCACAAACGCAGCGACCAAAACACAACCACAAACACACAACAACAAACGCAATCACAAACACACGGCCACAAACACACAAATGCACAACCACAAACACACAATCACAAACAAAAAACCGGAAACCTCAATACGCATGACCATGGCAACATGGTCCGCACCATGGCATGAAAACAAATGAATAATGAATGGTATGTCATGGTGGGGCTCACTCGACGTAAAGTATGTCCAAACATATTTTGCCCAGCGCTTGCTCTTTGGGGCGCTCCAGGAAGGGTGGGGGATCACTTGCGCACCACCGCATGTTGGATCACTTACGCACCACACATTTTTATCCCCTGCAGCGAGGGATGTGTAGAGAGTGTTGGCTGATTCTTCCGGATCCAGTGTGGTTTGCGTCATATGAACAGCATACTGCATACTGATATGGATGTACAATGCTACGTCACGTGTGATTTTGCGATTGATCTTCCTAATTCATCCAATTTCATCCGCACCGTTTATTACTGTACTTTGTTTCCTATTAAACTCTCATCACAAAAACTAGCACCAACTAGCCGGAGTTGTTCTTGCTTTAGCAAGTGAGGGGCTGGAATCCTCGAGAGCGCTGCATCGCGTGAAAACTTCATATGTACGGGGCCCCCGCCCTGCGGGTTCAATTCCTCCCTGGGACGTCTCTGGGACGTGTGTATTTCCACTGGCATAGTGGGCCGATTGTCGCCCGCTTCATCCCTGCCTTCCTAGTATAGCCCCCTTTCATCCGGATCTTCCGGGACGTTGTGAAGAGGGCCGGGACCGTTCACATCTTTTCACGCCAGGTACGTGGTGCGCCACATGGTCAGCACCCCCGGTGTTCATGCCGCCATGGCCCCGGCAGCGGCTTCCACCGCCGATGAGGAGGAGGAGGGCCGCGAGGAGCTGCGAGTGAAGCTGTGGAGTCCCTCCAGCGACTTGGTGTGGCTGGAACAGCCTGGATGTTCCCTCCAAGAAGAGCCCGAAACCAAATGGATCGAACTCCACCGTTTTTCTAACCGAAAGATCAGGGGGCACTTGAGGAGCACGTGAGGGGCATGTGTATATGGTGGTGTGTGGTTGCTTGCTACATTGGGTGTGTTTGATGTATGGTGGTATTTGCAATTGACCAGAAAAGTTCATAAGGAAGAAGGTGAAGAGCACAAAATGAACTGATGGGTCAAAAAACCTTTAGTTCCTATGCTCGCTCTCCGTCCTCATGGTGGCTGTAGGTGTAGGGTGCAGTGTCAACGATGGCCGCTGTGCCGCAGCCATGTGCAACCTTTTGACAGGGTAGGAAGGCTTAGCAAGGCTTCTCCAGTTGCTGCGGTTTCATCCGCAGATTTGATGGATCATTCCATCCGCGTTCGAGCGCCGTGCTGAGGTGGTCGAGAGTGCCAAGACTTCCTGTTTGGAGTGCCGGTGGCCTGTCACTGATGTACGGTTGAGTGGTTTAGTTCTGGGGAGGCTTTCCACCGAGGGTGCCAAAAGACACCACCAAACGTAGGGTTGTGTGTATAGCTCTGGGAACGATTGGCCTAAATTCCAAGCGGTGGTGGCTGTGTCAGAAGAGTCTATTGAGCCTCTTGGGCTTTCCGTCTCAAATCATCATCTCCGGAGATGGTCCTGGCCTCGATTGAAACCTGATACAGTATATAGTATATACACTAACGGAAGTGGACAAATGGTCCCTTGGAAGACTGCTTTCCTGTGAACTCCACTTCCATGTTAGTGAGGCGGAGTGTATCCAATGACATCCCAGTGTATCATGGCGATAGGTACTTTGTGGCTCAGAAGACATCCAACCATGGTGGCTCAGAAGCTAGTTCCCATCTAACTATTTTGCCACCTGCACTTCTCCCAGGCACGGCGCATGTCCGCCTCGACGGTCGCCTGGCTGCGTGGCTCGGAGACCGGCTGAGGCGGCGGAACAACGCCTCTGGCTTGTGTAATAACGCTAATCATCCTTAAGGGGCTTGGGGCTTGTGTAATATGATAGCTAGGCGCTTGTGGCTTACGGCTCACTTCTAGGCGCTTTTTCTGCGTGTTCAGCCGCTTCATATAGAGACTTGAAATCAATCTTTGGGACATCCAGGCTTTCACAGGCTTCTTCAACTCATAGAGGATTTGGCGAGCTCTCCAGTTTGATGGCGCCTGTTCCTTTTCCTCCAATTTTACAGACTCTTCATTTAATTGTTTCTTCTATGTGTCGGTTTGGCTTTGCGGAAGGCTGCTTGATGCGACTGCAAGCTCTATGTGCACTGTGCCGTCATGGAGAAGCTCATCCTCCGAACGACTTGCCACCGAAACGGTTTTTCAAAACTCCAGCCTGGCCAGCGACCGACGAAATGGACAGCTCCAAGTCTGCGGACCGTGGTGATGTTGTTCCAAGCCTGCTTTGATAGTGCAATATGGCCTAGGCCACTGAAAAGCTAAGAAGAAGCTACGAAAAAGGGCTGGAGATACTGCGTGCTACCGGTATCACTCGAGATGGGTGGTGCTACGTCATTGTCTATGCCGTTGTTGGCAAGTTCATGGTAGACTTCATGGTTGTGGTTCTGTCACGATTCAAGGCTCTTGGTCTTGATTTTACAGCAATATCCATCGTTGTTCCCCAGATAGCGATAGCCACGGGGTTCCTACTTTAAAACTCTTTTAAATAAGAATGAGCTGGCTGCGTGCGCTTTCAAGAAAGGGTGTTGGTGCTTTTTGCCGGTGCCCGTGCTGCGGCTGGCTGTGCGCACTTTGAAAACAGGGTGTCGGTGCTGAGTGCTGGTGCTGTTGCCGGTGCTGGTGTCAGCTGGCTGTCGAGACAGGCTGTGAGCAGGTGCTGGTGCCCGTGCTGTGAGCTGGCTGTGCGCACTTTTGAGATGGGCAATGGGGGTGCTGTCAGATGACTGTGCGCGCTGTCTGGTGCTGGTGTCAGCTGGTTGCGCATGCTTTGAAGACGGGGTGTCGGTGCTGGTGCCGTTGCTGTGAGCTAGGCTGTACGCGCTTTGGAGACAGCGTGTCGGTGCTTTGCTGCTTGAGCGCGGGAAGCTCCAGAGTTGTGCCGTGTTGTGTTTCGAACGGTCTGACTCTGCTTTGTTCATGCTATGTTTAAACGCTTGGGCGCCATGTTTGTGGAGCCTAGGAGCTGTACTGTTTGCGCGCGCAAAATTGTATGCATACAGTATACATGCTTGATATAAAAAATATGCATAATATTATATATATATATATATATATCACAAACAAACTAAACATATATATATTATATATATATATTTATATGGTGTCGACCCGGGTGCAGTAGCCCAGCAGTGTTCTGTCAAATTTGAGTGTGGTTGTTGTCGAGTAGCACGCTTCTTGTTTGCTCTTTAGCTATGTTGGAACGCTTGCGCATGGTGCCCGTGACGCCTGAAAACTGTAGTTGTTAGTGTGCATATTTTATACTTTTGATACGTGCAACATCACTTTGTACAGTTTGAACGCATATTTTTGTACGCATCTAATTACTTATACCCGCAGCATCATGGTGTTTTGATTGGGCAGTACGTATGCTGGAGCAGCACCTTCAATTGTATTATACTGATATTATAGCCGTTCCCGTTGAAGCGCAAGTGTGATCAAAAGGCTGCTTGAGAACTTGGGAACCTCCAGAGTAGTGCCGTGTTGTGTTTTGAGTCATCTGGCTCTGCGTTGATCTTGCTATGTTTGAACGCTTGTGGGTGATGCTTGTGAAGCCTAGGAGCTGTGCTACTTGCGCGTGTCATTGTACGCATGATTTTGCCGCGCAACATCATATTGTATTGTTTGCGCGTAAATTTCCCCAGATAGCGAGAACTTTTGGTGTTCTTACTTCAAGTACAGGATGACATGCGTGTGCGCGTTTTGGGGCCTGGGTGCTGGTGCTGCTGCAGGGTGCCACTCCAAGATGTAACTGCTAGGTGTGTGTGGCCGTCTTCGCTTTGGAGCTTGGGTGCTGGTGGCATTGCAGGGTGCAGCTGCAGGGCGCCGTTGCCCGCTTTTGAAGGCTTTGGAGCCTGCGTGCTGACCACGTTTGCATGCCGAAACACAAAGATACACAAAGTGCCTAAGCAAAATCGTTTGGGTGTTGCCCTTAAAGACCTTTTGCTATCTGGGGCCATTGCTGGCATAATTTTTTTTTAATCTTTTTGTTTTAACATTGTCATCGATCACAACAGCGTGCTCATTTATGCTTATATAATCAAAGCCGAGGCTGGTGTTGGATATCTGGACTGTATCTTCTTGACACTAACAGATCGCAGCTGGCAAAGCTGGATGGAGCAGTTCAAGTACTCGGACACAATCAACAAGATAATTCGATGGGTGCCATGTCTGCAAACTGACCTACTGGGAAGGATGTAATGAATCCATTCACCACGGGTGTCGTGAAGAGGTTTGTGAATTCGTTGACTTGTGATTGTCCACTCTAAGGTGAAAGCCATTTGGTGATACCTTCTTTGCTGCATCGGTCATGCTGCACCACGGCTAAGCGGTGCAGATTGGCCATGTGTGCGTAGCTACGAAGAACTAATACGTCATACGTTTACGTTATTTACATATATTGAATGTCCTGAAGATCGACAAAGGCTTGTGTTTGTCAAGTCATCGCTATTCTTACGGTTCTATTTTGGGTTTGTGTCAATAAACCATTCGATATTCAACTCCTCCCATATCATCATCCACTGGGCCCTGGTAGTGGGATATATATATATATAAAGCAGACAACGTGTTGAGTTGAGGTTTGCATGTTGATCTACTCTGAAGGTAGTCACATCTTCAGATGTGCAGGACACCGTCGCCACGGCCGCAACCGGGGCAATTAATGAACTTCTGGGTTGGTTTGGGGACCAAGTCACGCAAGGAAGAACAGCAAGACGCTTGGGACCAGACAAACGCAGAAGTGCTTTGCAAGTCTGTGACGACCATCGACCTAGAAAAAGGCAGCAAAAAGGTCCGTGCACCACTGAGCCAGATCTTTGATTGTGCCAATCCAACAAATGGTTTCGTCAGCAAAGCTGGTGCGTGTGTCTCCCTCCTGTGATTCGAATATTGCTGCAGAAGCCTTTCACCGAAAGAAGCGCCGTACCTTTCTTGCGAAAGGAGAGAAGACGGTTGTTCCACACAGTTTGTGATTCCCAGTTTTGAGTCCTCATCGCCCCACTCGCCAGGAGAAGCAGCGGGCGATGGCTGGGCGATGCCTGCGGGTGATGCAGGCGAACCGTCGAACCGGTGGTGAGAGCAACAACACCACCCTGGAGCTGTCTGGAACCCCCATAGTTTCTGTATTTCTTCTGCCACCATTTTCTACATATTGTTGTTTTTTATAGTTTACTGTTCTCAGCATTCTTGTTTTTCTTTTTTTCCTCGACAATTTTTTGTTCTTCTGTCTTTGTTCTATCCCTTTTCTCCAAGCCTTGCCTTTGGGGAACCCCCAAGCGGGTTGATCGGGTCAACCCGCGCACGTGCTGGTCTCCAGGAACGGCGCCAGTGATTGGACAGTCGCGAGGCGCAATGAACGCTTCATGGTTGGACGGTTGGAAGTGATCGTGGCGTGACGTTATTACCTTTTTTCATCACGCAAGCATTATATAGATGTATATATAGACTGTGGTATGCCTTGTATTAAGATGCTGAGTTTGACTCGAAGTGTGGTCTATATATAGTCAAGGTGGGATGCACATGAAAACTCGAACCTTACGGCTTAGCGGCGGGGATGAAGATTTGCATTGGCCATGCTGATGAACTGCACATGCGCTCATGCGCTCTGGACCACAGACCTGTGTGACAACATGCAAACTGAAGGTCTGACTGGATTAGTTAGATTTCTTTTTTGTTTATTTTTGCTTTGTAGTCAGTGCAAGATGAATCTAACGGCCCTCAGGTTCTACGAACCATCACCTGTTGTACCGAAGCATGTTTGTTGAATCATGTTGAACCAGATGGGTCCCAGATCCTCACCCTTCTGAAGTGTTTCAGACACTCAAATGTGGCGCCACTTATTCGGTGTGGTGCAGACTCCGGAAACACGTTGGCGTGCGAGAGGTATTTGGGAGGCCTCAATGGGTGGGGATAGCAGGGCGTGGATCTCTTCGCGGGTTCACAGACTCATTGAGGGCCGTCAATTGAAGACCCGGTCCATTTCTCCCTTCCCAGGTGGTTTCCCTGCTCATATTCTTCCTTGAAACAACACTAGTTCCTGGCCATGCCCGCTGGCGGTGCCTCCACCGGCAGCGCCGCCAGGGCTGCCGCGGCCTCCGGTCCGCCCGGCGGTGCGCATCACGCCGTCCAAAGTGCGGCGCGATGGGAGCAGATCGGAGCCAGATGGAGGCAGGGGTCATCAGGGTCCATCGGCTATACAAAAGTTGTTTGTGTCCACACTTCTCAGCAGGGTCATGGAGCGCGCACCAGCCACCCTTTTGGGAAACGCGTGGAGGATTGGTGGGCATGTGGTTCCAAACCAAGACTTGACAAGGTGCTGGTTGAATTGGAAGGTCACCCAGGAAGATGACTTGGTCCACCTTCTGCATCGACACTCGCGAGGTTTGAACCCGAAACCAGGTTGAATCCCAAGAGTCATTGGTGTGGTGCTTCGGTCCCGGGCTGTGCACCTGTTCCGGACCGTCACCCGCCTCAGGCACCCGATTTTGCAGGCACACCCCATGTTGGGCGGCAGAATCTGGAGGCAGAACAACAACTGGATCCTTCGGTGGTTCGCTGTCTGCCCCACCGCCGCGAGGCGCTTTGTGGCCGAAGAGCAAGGTGTTGCCGGCGCCCCGCCGACGGGAAGCGGGCATGGCGATAGGTGCAGGCGGAGTGGTTTGTCATGCAGGCTGCTGCGTGTGTTCTTGCTATTGATTCTGTCCCAGAGCCAGGAAACAGTCATATTGCAGCATGTGAACTGTATGCAGGAAGACGTTTTCATGCCTTTTCCAAAGGTTTGATGTCTGGTTTCTCTTGCCTGTCCCCTTTGCACCCTATCCATCATGCACTCCCCACAAATCGTAGCAGTTCGGTTGCACAGATGTTCAGTTTTTTCTCATCACCGGCGAAGCACCGTCGTCACCCGCCAAACGAGACGGAGACCGATCGCATCTCCAAATGGATTGTGACACCGAAGAGTGTGAACATCTTCCTCTCATTCATGTTCTGATTTTCATCTCTCATTATGTCTCTCATTCATCTTTCTGATCTCGCATTTCTCTTATCTCTGTTGCGTATACAGTGATACACAGTATATATATATGTGGTAGGGACCTTTGGGGTTCATTTCGCTCGTGATAGAATGTGTACACTTGACGAACCTTCCCAGCTGCTCACATCCTGAAATCGAATAGGATTATGTATAAACTACCTGCTATAATATTTGTGCTCCTTCATTGGTATAAAGATTGATCATATTAACATTATCAATCATCAATTTGCAAATAGTGTGAAAAATTGATCATAAACATCTTGTTCCTATCCTTTTCCAGAAGATTAATATCTAAAAACATATGTGGCTGTTCAGTGGCTATTTCATAAAGTTTATATAAGACCTGCTTACTTTCTTGGATATTGTTTCTTTTCTTCTAGGTATTGCTGATAGTTCTTTTTGAAACAGTTCTATTTCTTTAAAGTTGCTGACCTTGTAGAAGAATAGGTGTGTGGCATTAACTCTTATCAGTGTGGTCAGTGCATTAAATTTGTGAACAGATGTTATAACACTAATACCATTGTGTCTACCTCTTACATAAAGGGAATCAAATATGTTTGAATATCTTGCTATTTTGGGATCATCTGCTATATCATCCAAGACTATTAGGATTGTTTTTTTATTTATGTTTTTTTACTGTATTCAGTTATTCTATGTTGTGTTTCAATGACGTTCATTAAATCTTCACTGTGAAAGTCTTCAAACAAAACCTGCTCTTTACCAGTGTTCACTTTCATTTCTTCCTTTATGTATTTCTTGACTGGCAACCAGATGCTATCAACATTTATTGAAGGTGACCAGATATACACCCTTGAAAAACTTCCTTGTAGGTGTCCATATTCATGTTTGTTAGTAGCACTGATTTGCTACTACCAGACGGACCGGTTATGATTGATCTAAAGGGCACTTTAGAGGCAACAGCATATTTTGATTGAGTGAATTCATAATTGATTTCTTTGATAGGTTGAATATGTGGTGCGGTGTTATTATTCATCTATTAATAAAAATACATAGAAAACATTATTAAATATTAGCAGATCTCCTATGGACAGAGTGCGGTAGGTGAGGCTACGCTAATCCGCATAAGTCGGTAATTAGTTTGCTTTTCAGCAATGGATTTTTTGCCCTTACAGTTGAATTCGTTTTTAGTGTTCTCCCAAGCACTACATAATTAGATGGTGTTAAAGCATTATCTAATTATAGTTATATATTATGACGCTATCTGAACATGATGCTTATATAACAGGAAGAGATGATATGGAAAAAAAATGATAGTGCTAAATATCCAGTTGTTAAAGATAATAAACTTAAGCAGCTTAAGCAGTGTTGTAAATACTCACTGGAAATGTCAAAATTGATAATTACTTATCTAAAATGTAATATTATACATGCCACCAAAAAAGACAAAAAAAACAACAAAGATGAATAAAACACAAATCCCCGAAGAGTTTGAACTAGCAGATGAAGAACCAACAACAATAAAACTAGATGAAGAACAAAAACTAACAAGCAAATTCATTACCTTTGACTGTCCTTTATGCCAGGGAAAACTACAACTGAGAATGAAATTGAAATCAACACTAAAGGCAAAAAGTGTAAGTGTAATCCATATAGCTTTAAAATCAGCAAGAGTGATAAGATAAGACTATGAAAGTTTCAAACGATGATGGTGGATCTATTACTTTAGATAATACTGATAAAATGGATGAGCTGATAAAGAAAATGAACAGATATAATAATAGTCTTAAATTGATCTTACAGTTGTTAAAAACCATTGATGAAAAGACTAATGAGAAAAAATGATTTAAGGAAAATGGAGAAGCATCTGAAAAGAAAAGCATAGGTAGACCAGTAGGGGACTTTGAAACCAAAAGGAAGCAGTGTTTAGAAATGTTGAATTCAAAAATAATAAAACAACCTAAAGAGACCACCATACAATGTTACAAAATTGATTATGATGAAGACA
>CAXAMN010004446.1:2935209-3015767 GCA_963970005.1 Durusdinium trenchii
GAGCCTTCACTCCCGTTTCAGGCCAAGGCACAAGCGAAGGCAACTGGGCCAGTCAAGAAGAACAATGGGGCTTCGAAGAAGGCGAGGGGACAAAGCAAAGGTTGAAAGGGTCTGACGAAAAGGGTGTTCGAGTTGAAGCAGAAGTGAGTTGGCATCAAGGGTTCCGTTGGGTGGAGACTTCAAATTGGGGGTTCTTTTCAATACCCATGACCTCGGGTATTGAATCATCTTTTGGGGAGTGGGGGGGGAGGTGGGTCAAGCCTTCATGAAATTTGCAATGCTTTGATTTGCACAGCCAAAAAGGCACCGATTTCCTCACATCTCTTTCACTCCTGAGCCCAGGCTCAGGAAAACCGAAGTCGGAACTTCCCGAGCAAGGCTGGGCATCGGGAGGCCCATCCCGGACCGGGGTTGGATGAGGGCGCCAGGGTGCCTGTTGGAAGGCAGATGTAAATCAAGAAGGCCCAAGGAGCCTCTGCAGTGGGTGCGGGTGGCTTTTCATGCCCCAGGCTTCTCAGCATTCTTCAGGATCCTTTGGCCTCCACGGTTGTTCCCGAGTATACCCATAAACAAGGACAATGAGCCAGCAGTTAAACAAAGCTCATGCCGGAATCCCCAAATTGTAGGTTGCTTTTTTAAATTGCCGCCTCTATACTCTTCACCAAGGCAAATTAGTGACTTAGTGACTATGCCCACTAGAATCAACACGCCGCTCACCAGTGACGCGTTGCATTTCCACACCTTGTCTCCTGTTACAAGCGAAACATATCGATCGAAGAATGAGTGACTCAGTGTTTTAATCAAGACTCGCAACAAAAACAGGAAGACCTTTTGATTCTGAGGTGTTTAACATTTTGACACGATTTTATCATTACCATTTGCCAGTGTTGGTTTGGAAACTCTTCTCAGTTTCCAATCTTTAGGGACCCCCTATTTTGGGCACCCCCTAACAAAAGCGCTTGACAGAAGTTTCTTTATTGGGAGGGGCTTGCGGGTTCTTAATAGGCGGAAGGGATTATTAAAGGAAACTGCCGCACTATGCTACTTTGTTGCTAGCGGCCGCCCACAAATGTCCGACACTTGCAATAATCAATGCATCCACACTGAATCATACTGATACTGCCTTTGTGATTGTTCACTAGAGTCTCACCAGGGCAATTCAAATTTACAATTATTTTTCATGGATACAAACTCACCTGCACTAACCTCATGATATTTGATGCCTGATGTGTGTCCAGGCGGCAAAAGCAACGTGATAGGACAGAGCAAAGGAGAACCTCACCGGCCCAGAGAAGGCGGACGCCGCAACCGCCGCAACGGACGCCGGCCTTCGAAGGAATATCAACATCTTGCCTTGTTTGTTGGTGAGCTTTAGCAAGCTTCGGATTCACTCAAAGGTCACTGGTTCAACTATCATAACTCAGAACTCAACAGAGGTTGATTCAGCGCGAGTGCACCCAGCACGCTTTGGGGTACTCGTTCTTGCTCAGTGATCTACTGTCTACGCAAAAGCGACCATGGTAGATTTCGAATCCACCAACTTGTGTTATATATATATATTATACTGCATAATATGAACACAACGATCTGACACGGTGGCCTTCATCTCACGACCTGGGACATTCGTTCGTCCGGTCGAACGGACTCGCGGGACTTGTGGGAGCTGACCTGTGAGTTGTGTCATATAGAATCTGGATGAATATCTTCGTTTCGTGCTACTTAGTAGCAAGAAGTTACTAGCAAGTGCATCGCTAGTCACAAGGGCATTGCTATACTAGACCCAACTGCGGGAGGAGTCAGATGTGCGGCCTTTTCACCACGCAGGCCCGCAAGACCATACGAACTCCGCACGGAGGCGCTGGCCTCCGCGGGGTCGGGGGGCCTGGCGACCTCTGGGCTGGCAGGGCAGGTGTTTCACATCCCAGCAAGCTTTCAGTGGAAGGCAGCTTTTGGAGCACCAGACACTTGTGCCCGACGTGCTGAGGTGGAAAGGGCAGGGAGGAGTCAGCGCGGCCCAAAGAAGGTACGCCCAGCTCGGATTGTGCTCATTGAGCTCCTGGAGCCCGTGAAAACGGGTGAAGTCCTGGGTGAAGTTCGCGAAAGAGCTGTAGACGCCGGCATTTTAGATCGTTTTGGGGTGTATGTGTGTTTTTTATTCCGTTGAGTGGATGGGTATGGAGGAGTCATGTATTATTTTTGAGACGTGCTGAATTTGGGTCCTTTCTTTTCTTTTTCGGATTACTGTGTTTTGCTTCCAACAATTTTTGATGTGGGTGGCGGTTGGTTTGTTTTCACACGTAACCATGTAGAAGACCCATGAAAAAAACATTGGGTCGAAGACCTATTTCCATCCAGTGCACATTATAACTCGCTTGGAATTCACTGGTCAACGGAATAGCCAGACTCTGCTCATCGACTCTGCTCAGGCCTAGCAGAGCTCACGGAGCCAAAGCTCTTCGTGCGACGACTACCTCAAGGTGCGCCGACGTGGTGGTGCCCGTTGTCCGCCAGCACGATAAAGGACGCTACTAGGGGGTCCTGGCATCGCTACTAGGAGCAAGGACGCTACTAGGGGCTCTGATTCTGAGACAGCGTCTGAAGCAATCAACATCAAAAGCACACAAAAGCATATATATATATATATAAATTCATGATAGTGGAAACCAATAGCCGCATATCCTTGCACCACTATATAACTCTGCTTGATCAATGCCGGCCATTCTCATTTTGGACCGACTTCCACCACCCCTGTGAGCCGCTCAACCCAAGAGCGAAATGTCTTTCGGTCCGCGCCGGTGCGGCGGCGGCACCGGGGTCCGCGATGTGCGGTTGCTCGGGCGGTGTGCGGTCGCTCTTCCAATGGGTGAGTCGAAGAGAAGGCGATCGTCAGTCACGCGGTACGTGACACATTCGATTCTCATAGCTGACCCCCCCCCAGGTCAGTCAGCGAATTACGAGCGGTGCCTTTTGGAAGTTTTCGCATGTTGATTTGACATGGAATGACAACACATTGTTCCCCAGATAGCTGCAGGCTATAGGGCCTATACTATAGGGGTTCTAACTTCTCAATGGTGTGGCTCCTGGATCTGCGTTTTGGTTTTGCGGGTGCTGCTGCCGTGCTGATGCTGGTGCAAGTGCAGGCTGCTGCTGTGCTGGTGCTGGTACTGGGTCGGCCTTTAGTTTTGCTGGTGCTGCTGCCGTGCTGGTGCAGGCGCTGGCTCTGGATCGGCGTTTATTTTTGCGGTTGCTGCTGCCGTGCTGGTGCTGGTGATGTCCAGGGATGACATCATGCCTTGCAAGGGATGACATCATGTCATGCCCAAAATGACATCAGGTCATGGCCAGGGGTGACATCATGTCGTGCCAGGGGTGACAAACCTATACACCCGCAATCTGGGGTCTATGCCGGTGTAATTTGGAATGAAGCCCAAGACACTCAGGCTGACGCCTCACGGTGAAGCCCAAAAGCCACCAAAGTAGACGTCGGTCAGCTCTCCGGTGTCCTGCGGCGCCCGTCCTCACGTTCTGGCAGCCACCACGGAAGACGAGCTTCGGGAGTATTTCGAGTCCTTCGGCACGGTGAAGGACGGGGATCGACGTCCTTAGATCGAACATTGGCATGGAGTCGCTGTGGAGTCGGTTGGTTTGGCACAGGGAAGACACCGTTTTTTTGCCACACAGTTCGGAGCCTGCAACTGGTCGAGCTTCCGGTGACGAATGGGTGAGGAACATCTAAGAACATCTAAGAACTATACTTTTTTGGGGGGCCTGGCAGAGGGATGGGTGTTTCATTTTTCTTTTTGGGCTGAAACCTTTTTTTGTATATATCTATTTGGACAGCCTCCTGCTTCTGCTGCTGCTCCAGTTGCTGATGAGGGCTTGAACTTCTAGAGTTTTGGACCATTCCAAGGCAGCCCTCAATGCAGACATCGCCCGAAATCTGTTTCGCCTGGGGTAGGGCAGTGTGCTCATCCAAACCGAGTTTTGAGGACCTTGCTTTGATCTACCACCCGGACACTGGGGCGTTCCGTGTGAGCCTCATGAGCAGACTGCGTTGGTTTTGCGACGTCGTGTTGCATCCTGGCGCCGGCCGCAGATTGAGAAGGTTTGCCAGCTTCGGTTTGATCATTTCAACAATGATCGACAATCACCAGGAACCTGCTTCCGCGCCTGCTTCCGCGCCGGTGCGGACCATGTGGGACTGGTTGGTGAGACCTCCCCCCGGACCCGAGTTTTCTCCCTCCGGCCCTGCCCCGGCCGGAACCGCTCAGAGGCGGGTACGGCTTCGTGAGCTTTGAGGACCTGGAGGCTGCGAGGCGCCCGGTGACCGTGCGGTGCTACGGCGGCAGTGGTTGGTGGCCGGTGGACCTACCTGGTGGACCGGTCGTTCGCTACATGGCTTTATTAAACACACCAGGAAATATAGGCCGTTTTAGTCGCTGGTCACCCCAAACTGGGCAAAGTGATGGCGCGCTTTGCTCCGTGCATTTCCTCTTCCGTTCTGTTTTCAGTTTTCCATGTCCTTGAATTGTGGGAGAGAACTTAGCACCATCTGCAAGTGTGTCCCATTCGGGAGTGGTTCATGAAGGGCTTTTTTGTCATTCTTCAAGGCCTTTTGGGGGGCGTTGATTCACAGCGTCCCACGACGCGCACACACCCACGAACAATCACCAACAGCTCCGGAGAAGAGCTGTTGGACGTTGCTGGTTCTGGAACTTGTTCCAGTCTTCGACGGGCTGTGACCACTTTGGAGGTTTTGGCCCTGAGAACCTTGGTTCTCATCAGATCAGATCGGCTTAAGAGTGCGAAACAGACGGGGAAGCCTGAGATGAAGGGATTCCCTGCAATGGCCCCTCTAAACTGACACCCTATAGAATCGAATCTAGAAGCTGAAGGACTGGCCCCCGGTTCGGATCCGTTGCTGGCGGCGTTGTTGCTTTGGGAAGGGTGCTTCGACTTCACCGCGCTTCGCAGTCACCACAGGGCTGTGCTGCAGAACTACGACAACAATTGGCCTGCAAGACTCAGAGTGGGACCTGCGCTTCCGACCACCCCGCGGCGCACCATCCCCATGATGTCCCATCATGTGTTTTCTTGGGTTCCACTTAAACCCTTCAACGTTGATGTGAGTGGGGAATCTTTTTTTGCCCGGTCTTTCTGTACATGTGGCAGTGTGTAGGCCCAAAAACATTGATGTGGGTGACCGCAAGACGTTTCGGCATGCAGATTCGAGGGGTGGGACGGTGGTTCCTGTTTCCACTTGTCAACGATGGAATCTCATGAAGTTCTTGAAGTGAAGAGGGCACTGGCACTAACCATCTAAGGAAGTTGCTTGTATATGACTGAGTTATATGGAGCTTACCACAACAATTCGTGTGACATGTTGGCATTGACATGGCGGCAAATCCCACCCCAAAACAAGAAGCACGGCAACCATGCCCAACAAGAAATGACTCTTCAGCACCGCGCCCCCGCTGCGAGTCGTGTGTTTCTTTTTTCACGCCAAAGCCCAGTCGGCGGGCCGACAGGCTGGGAGATGTCTTCCACCGTGAACGGAAAAACACGGCTCTCCCCGTGTTCTTCTGAATAGGAGGAACTGAATGAGACGTCTCACAGGTCAGTGAGACTTCTTTTTGTTCCGGTCATGGTGGGAACACCCCCATGGCCCCATGGTCACCCAAACCATCGTCCCCTCCGAGGTTTCATCGTCCCTCCTCGGAGGTTTCATGTGGCTCGCGGGGATGGGGGACCTCCCAGGTTTAAGAACCGGTGGATCGATTGCCAGGCGAGGATCCATGGAGTCGAGCAGGGTGTCTCTTCTTTTGGTGTGTGTGTAATTCTTCTAGGTGGTTTGTGAGCGAGGGGGCACCTTAGATGTTGAAGGTTTTCTCATGTTTTCTCCTTGCTGCAAACTGGTTGACCTAGTTTCGTTTTATTCCTGAAGCAGACAGCAGACATGACCAACGTTGAATGATGACTCATGCTCCTGTCCTCGGTCAATGGTTTCCACCGAACTCTTCTGCCGCTCGCAACCCGGTGACGCCGGCTGGACCAATGGCTGTTAAATACACAGACACTCCATGTATGGCATACTTACGTACATCAATGTAGGTAAATATGCCATACATGGAGTGTTTGGAGTGTTTGGGATATGGGGTAATATGTGATTCATAACTCTGCCCAATAAATGCCCAATGCTGCTTCGCCTGGCCAGTGTCGAGTGTCAGCCATGTGTTAGGTGTCCATGTACTGGGATGGTCCGACGTTAAGTCTGAGACGAGTCTTTAGTCCTTCGCTTCATTTCTTTGTCCTGCCCAATGGGTCGTCACTACCGCCTCCCGACTGGGGGTCTTGATGTCTACTTTCGCTCGCTGGGTTGCAGTGGTCAGGTCAAAGGTGCAGGCGCCGCAGGCGCGTCAGATGGGGTGCAGGATGGGGAGCGAAAATGGTACATATCTAACTAAGAGCGATGGCCTCCACCCTATCTCCATCCTATTTCTTTTGGCGTCCCTTCCCTGTCAGGCGGGCGGACAGAGACCGCGCGGGGGCCTGGACGCCGTGCCGTGGATCGTAAGAGCCCCGAATTGTGGGTGAAGGAGGCGGTGCTTTTTGTGCGACGAAGGATGTGAAACGTGTATCATGTGATGCTCCCGTGTTGCAACTTCAATCACTCATCTAAATACACTAAATGACCATGCATATGATGTTTGATCATGAGCCTGCTTCTCAAAGATCCCATGAGAAACACCAGCAAACCCAATCAAGCTAGCACCTCCCATCATTCCCAGCGCACCTGGGCCCCCTCCAAGTCCCGGCTGCTGGTGGAGGGCGTGGCACAGACCCTCAAGGCGGGCCAACTGTGACGAGGATTTTGGCCCATCCGTTTGGACAGCGGGAACACGATGTTTCAGGATGTTTGGACATCGACATGGACAAACTAACATCATGTTTCAAGACATTTCAAGATTTCATTCCAATGCACAGTGACTACAACAATACCTAGCACCCACCCACACCCATTGGGCTTTCCTTCCTCGGAGATCACCGAGCTTCTCCCGTTTCTTTCCACACGTTCTCTACCGTTCCCAGCTGTTTGGGAGGAGGAGCTCCGAGAGCACTTGGAGTGCTTCGGCACGGTGAAGGAGGCCACCGATCCGCGGAACTGCGGGTGCTCCGGGTGTCGGTGGAGGCCACGGCCCGGTGTTGCGGCTTCGAAGTGGAAAAAAAGCCGCAACTGCGGGACCAGAGGAGTTTCCCATAGTTTCCCTGTTGCCTTTGAAGCTGAGCCGTTGACATCACACCAAACTCGGCATGGCTTACCAGTTTTCTTGGTGATTGTGAGATTGATATGCAATTTTTGGAGCAAAAGCAACATGGTGTGGGTTGGCTTGCTGTTTGAGTAGGTTGATTTTGGCCATGTGCTTCCTATTCTATATTGTCATGCTCCCTTCTTGAGTTCCCTATGCCCTATGCATTGCATTTACTAGGCTTTGGGCCCAACATGTCAGCAAGGAGTCGACTCCCTAAGGTCTTTAAGGCCACGGTGAAAGGCTTTCGATCGGCGTTTCACCGTGGCATCGTGTGGGCTGCACGGCATCATTGCACCGCTCCGAATCGGTTTGGGCCGTCCGGTGTGCAGATGACCTTCACGGGCGACGGTGGAAGCCCAAGGGCGTCGGCCCCGCGACGGACGGCCGCAGCGGGGCGGATCCACCGTGGGTGGGTTGGGGGGGCCCGGCTCAGCTAGGTTGATTCTGCATTTTCCCGATGGGGAAACCCCCCTTCCTAGGGGGGGATGTGTTCCTTTATTTTTTTCCCCCGTGGCGACCCCTTGTGTTGGTGGACTTCGACGTCGATGTGGAGGGCAGAACGAGCAACTTGGAATTTGTCTCCGAGCAAGGAAATCCTGGGAAACGGGTTCCGGGCGTGTATGGACGCTTCGAGGAGTCTTTTCGACTGCAGCCCTTCAAGTGATCTCGTGTTCTGTTCCGGTGATGTATGGCAGGAAGATGCAGGAATCTTGTGCAGGTCTAAATCTGACATGGGACTTCGGAGATGTCCCAGCCCTATGATGAGCTGAATGAAGCTTGGTAATGGAAAATTCGACACAATAGAACTAGTATTATTGAAATATGAAACACATAGGAAACCCCATGACCAAAAAAAGAACACTATATAGGAAGCAAATTGGTCAAACATAGGAACACCAATTGGACACCCAAATCTAGAAACCGGTAAAGTAAGCCGCCAGGGCAAGGAAAAGTGAACCAGAAGCAACAAAAACACTGCAATGATCCCAAGCACAGAATTCCAATCATCTGAAGAGGTCAGGCCGACTCCTGTCAACCATCGGCCGAGTGTTCGGAGGGTGCGAAGGGACCGTGCTCAACGAAGCCGCCGGAGGCCGGTGCGAAGTGACCTTCGGCCTGTCCGGCTCTGCGGGGGGGTCCGGTCGGAGAGGGCGGTTTCCGTGGACCCGGCCACATCCAAGCGTTTCGGACCCGCCCAACGAACAGAGGGAGGGATTCATATACAGAATATGTTTATGTTATATATATATATGTTTAATGTGCATTTGTTTTTGTTTTTTTGGAAAGAGAACCCATCAAGCCATGCTTGTTGGTGGCAGTAGATGCCGTAGAAGCTGGCCCCTAGATCTTGAAAAGATGAACAGAAAGTTCGGTCTCCGCACGACCCACAGGAGTTGTGCCACGAACCAGCCATAGGACTGGGAACAAAGGGGGGGCCCGGAAGGTCATTTCCTACCTTCCGAATGGGCGGCTTGAAATCGGGAAGACACCCATGGTACGGGTCGTACAAGACAAACACCAGTTTCCACCAGTCATCTATAAAGTGGTTTGATTCCCATAGCTGTGATAGTCTTTCCAGACCCCTCATTCTTGGAGGGTCTCTTATTCCGTGAAATCCCGTTGTTATAAATTATTGTGGTCCCCAACTAGATAGAAACGGTTTCCAATGCTCTTGAAAGGGATTTTGCTTCTCTATCTATTTGGGGGTCTATAGTTTATATATAAGGTTTCAAGCCTAGCTTCCTTCTTTTGGGTCTCAGATCTGAGCAAAACATCCTCATCCAAGAGTGGCCTCCTGCACAGGCGGCCGCAGCATGTGCAAAGGCCAGCATCGTCCTGAACGGAGAGGCTGGGACTCTGCGTCGGCGCTTCCAGGATCCGAACCTATGCAGAACTGTGAAAGCAGTTGGGCGACTGTTGTCTCCCAGTTTGGATGTAGATCTTCACCAATGTGGTGTTCCAAGCATCTTTGGCACTTCAACACCAAGCCAGCAAGCAGCCACCACATTGACCAGTTTGGGAGAACAAGTTTGGATGTTTGAGGCGTGGCTGGACGAGTCAGGTCGAAACCAGTGGGGTGGCAGGGTGAGATATGTATGGCAGCCAAGGATGATTCTTGATGCAGATCCTCCACCCAGTCGGGCAGCCAAAATGAGCTCAAAGCCAAAGTCACACCAGTGTGCCATGGTCCTGCAGGCATGCAGGCCATCGGCACTGATCGCGCCCTGTGGACTTGCACAGCCCTCTTTCTGCAATTCAAACAAGCCTCCGACCGACTTTCTCCTGCCAGGGCTCTTGAATTTCATCAAGTTGGATGCTTTTACTCTACTTCGGGCAGTGTTCTTTCACCGATTTTTGCGTCCACACAGCGAAAGAAAGGCCTTCGCAGCCTTTTCCACCACCGAGCGCTTGGCCTGACACCCGGCCCTTCGGTCTTCGCACGGCCGAGTCGGTGTGGCTGTCGACCCTCCGGGTGTGACGCAGTGCACTGGGCGAAAGGTACGCACTAGCTCGGTACGTCGGGTAGTAGGTAGGTGCTGGAAGTGCTTCTTATTGGCGTTGGGAAGCTGCCACTGGGCGGCGTGTTCGTGTTTTCGCTACCCATGCTCTTCTTGGCTCCCCTGCTCGTAATCCGTGTTTAGTTGTCGAAGTTTGGCTTCAACATGCTTCAACACGGCTTTGAGGTTGCCACGCTTTAAGCGCATCAAATAAGCCAATCGGGCTAGCAACTGAACAAGCATACGTGGAACAAAGCTCACAACATGCAACACTCTCATTGAACTGAACCTACTATATATATATATATAATATATATTACAAATTAAACACACATTTGAACTCATTTAATAAAAGATGCGTCCATTGTCAGGTATCCTTGATCCTCCAATTTTTGTCTCCCTTTTGTTCCTTCTTTTTGGACCTTGTCAGATCGGCCCGGCTGCTGCGAACCACCGCCGCACGTGCGGTTCGGACGCAGGCCTTGCGGCTGTCGGTCATGGAGGAGCAGAGGCACGGGACTAGACTAGTGGTGGGTCGGTGGGATGTCGGTCTTGCTATGTCATCTTGGTTCGAGCAATTAAGACGGGTCTAGACTTTGTAAATAAGACTATAGTGGTATGACTTCCCATGAAGACCAGTAAGACTTCAGTAAGACGGTCAGTCTGACCTTCCCTACCGAACATGGCTCGGAGCTCCCGAAAGAGCTCCACGCGCCGAATTTGGCGCCGAACGACGGCCTCGGCCTCGCGTCCGCCCTCAGGACGCGCCCAGACGAAGGCGAAGGCGAGGCGGAGAAGCAAGTCGACCGTGCGACGGTTCCAGCGGCGGATGATCGCGCGGACGGAGATCTTTGGTTCAAGACGGTTCAAGAAGGTTGATTTGCCCAGGGGTTCAAGATGAAGACTCTTACTATACCCTGGGAGTCAAAGACTAAAAAAAGAATGGTCTGACTAGGGGACCTGAGTTAGGGAACTTCCTTTACTTCAGCCGGTCAATAGAATAGTCGAACTGGACTTCTAGGGCTATAGTGACCAGCTTTGCTTTTTACTTCTTTGCTGCTTTGGGTCAAGAGCTTCGGATCGCGGCGGGTGACCGGTCGAGATCGTGGAGGTCTACAGGACACCCATGTGTGCGTTTCTTTTTTTTTTTGGAATAGACCATGGCTTTCTGTGGACTTTCCCGGATATGTCCTTAAACATCCTCAAGCCCACCCCATAACCCCATGAATCAACGGACCATGAACCAACCGGTGACCCTCTTCCGGTCGTCTGGACCGGGCGCCGCCGACTCCTCGTCTCAACACAGCAGGGGACGAGGAGACGACGAAGATGGTCTTCTTGCAGAAAGTCCCTGAGGCGCCGCACGACCAGCGGAGAACATCCCCAGACCCAGCATTGTGGGAGGAACGAACCCAGCAACTTTGGAGGATAGGGGGGGTGCCTGGACCAAAAAGGGGGCAGCGCCGGGGGCCTGATCCACTCCTTGGGGCCCCAAACAGCGAATGATCCGGATTTCCTGGAAGCTTCGAATCGAGGAATGGACCCACGGGACGGTGGTTGGGACTCCGCATGGGGTCCACCTGGTCGGTGGACCCAGTTCCTCGACTCAAAGCGTACCCGCCGGTCGCTGGGAGGACTGGACGAGCGTGGAAGCGCGGCAGTACTTCCAGAAGTTTGGGCAAGTTGTGGAGTGCGAAGGCTCAGAAGAAGGGATGGGTGGTTGGGTGGTTGGTTGGTTGAGGTTGAGTGCTTTGAGTCTTTGAGTCAGGGTCCCAGGAAGGGTCCCAGGAGCTCCAGATGCCCCATAGAGGTTTTATGGTTGGTGTGGTTTCCTGCGCTGATGGGAGTTGATGGGCAAC
This sequence comes from Durusdinium trenchii, assembly GCA_963970005.1. Classification (NCBI taxonomy): domain Eukaryota; class Dinophyceae; order Suessiales; family Symbiodiniaceae; genus Durusdinium; species Durusdinium trenchii. The sequence goes on from CAXAMN010004446.1 coordinate 2,946,877, forward strand.
CTGGTAACCACACCCTATTAACCAAGATCAACTAAGGGGCAAGTATGTAATATTACAGTGGTTGCAGAGTAGATGGCACTGGCACCCCTACATGTCTTTTAGATGGGGGTCCACATAAACCACCTCTTGGTGATTGTGCCATCTACTCTGAAACCACTGTATATATACTTGGGTTCATTCTGTTATATAAACCTCGCAGAATGCTGTGGAGCACCCGTTCTCATACTCATAGCGCGACGCCAAAGGCCTCTCTCAACGCGAGCGAAGGGATGCTGAAATCAGCGAGCACAGCGCAGGTTTAGACTCCTGCAGGCGAGCAAAGGAATGCCACTTTTTTGGGACCCATCCAGCAATCCATTGAGTGGAGAATGAGCGCTTTGGAACTGGGTGAGAAGTCCTTACGTCCTGGGGCAGAGAGCCTGGTCGAGCGCGGGACCTCCGTCGTTCACTAAGGCTGACCCTGCCCTTTGAAGCAGACGGTGAGAGAGGCGCTTTGCTGGACATCAGTGGGTGACCGAAAAACACCTTAATTCATCCCGGGTAATTGATGCTCTATGAAATGCCTGGATGGACACCCTACCCAACAATGACGGGGGATCTGAATTCACCAAAAGAAGGTCTCGGTCTCGGTCTGCCGTTGGTTTTCGCCCAAAAGGATCGTCGTCCACAGTCTCGGTCGAGGCCGACTCGGCGGTCGTTGCGACGGTGTCCTGCGGGCGGCTCCTCTCCGTCGACGCGACCGGAGCCTCCGTCCAACCTGCCGACCAAAGGGGAACGGCGACGACGTCAGGCGCTCTCCTCACCTTCGACAGCTGTGAATCGTCCGCGAAGGTGGGCCGGGTCGCGAAGGGGGGGAAGCGGAAGGCAAGGCCTCTTGCCTTAGGGGTCCGTTGAAGGAGACGTTTTTGTTTATAGTTTTTCCTTTTTCATCCCTGACTGCGTCGAAAGGACGTGATTGCAAGATATTGCAAGGAGTTTAGCAACAGAAACGATCCATTTTCACTGCTAAAAGAGAGGTCGTTTTGAGATGGCCCTGACTGCGACGATCAGGTCACTAAAACCATCCACTTGGCGTGGTTTTGCATCCTCCCACCACTGGACCTCAGCCTTCACGGGGCACCCTGGACCACGGTCCCGGCCCGGACGGCCCGGTCCGTGCGCCGGAGGCGATTGCCTTTGCGAAGGTCGGCGCGCCGAAGCCCTACTTTGCAGGCGCCCCGCGGTCAAGTCGGGGTTTGGGGACAGCTTGGTTGGGTCGGGGTTGGGGCGGGGTTGGTCATGTCTCATGTTCGGGCACCTCATCGATTCTTTTTGGGGGGATTACACCGGAGTATATAGGGGAGTTCTAAAAAAAAGGCCTACGGGAGACACCTCCTCGCGGTGGCCAGCGGAGGGGCTAGGCTGCAAGTAGGGTTTCACGCAGCTAGCTGAACGCAAAGACCCAGATGCGGCAAAATTGATTGCGGCACACAAGCAATACTGAGTCTCTCCAATCAGGCTCCACCAACCCCACGCCCTAGGTGGCGTCCTCTTAGGTAAAGTACCACAGGAAGGCGGATCGAAACAGGAGGACGGGGACTCCCGCTCTTGTGGTGCGCCCCACGTCTCTGAACCTGTTCACGCACCCTGGTCATGACGTTGTGTCTAAGGGTGTTGGGGGCTGGATGGTTTCCCCTGAAAGTCCCTGCCCGGCCACCGCGCCGGACCGTTGGAAGGGCGGTCCGGCGAAGAATCTGGCTCCCTTCATATCGGTTTGGCGACTGACTTAAGCGTCAGTAACACCCCAGAGGCTCCATCCTACCACACAACATGTGATTTTTTAGGTTCAAGGACTTTCCACTTGATCGGTATTTGTCGACGGGATGAAACGGAAAACGTGGTTCCGCAAACGGAGATCTCGCAGGTTAGCGCTTTTCAGACTCCGTAGACGGGCCTCAAATCCCTCACCCCGCAAACCCCCCAGACAGATCTGGCGTATCGGCACCTGGAACGTGCGTCGTTGGGGGTCGACGGGAACCTTTTGCAACCACCATAGCCCGTCAAAGTCTGTTCTGGCTGTGTAGACCCTCAACACGTTGCCACGCTCAATCGCTGGCGCCTCTCCATGGGAGCCCCACAAGGAGTCCAGTTGCAGTTTCGCCGCACTCACCGCCCTCGGGATCGTTTCCTCCGCCGTGATCCAGTCACAGGTCAATTCCACTGCCCACAGTTTGCGCGGCGCAGTTCGGTAAATCTAACCAACTCACCTACCACTACGAGGCCGACCACGCGGTTGATCAGGCCGAAGTCATCACGGTGATGAGTGCGAACACTGCCACCAGAGTTGGCGAAACGAGAAGAAGCGTCGTCAAGATATCTGCCCAGTACGACCGGCGCCCAAACGAGGCCCCAAACCACACCCACTCGTAGCCTGCCGACATTGTCGCCAACAAATGGCTGCCCCAAACGTCGCCCGCCATGAAGCAACGTGCCGCGGACCCGGGGACGCTAATCGCCGCTGCCAAACCTGTAACACCCTTTTAGGTTCCGTACAAGCTCGAAAAAACCACGAAGCTCGCTGCCGCGGTTAATAAGTAACATTAGGTTGAGGATTATATATTTTCTCCTTAACTCACCGCTCCCCATCCCGGGCACGACCCGGTAGTAGTGGTCGGAACATGTTCCGTTCACATGCTCGGGGGGGGCGCGCCTGGGCATGTCCCAGGCAAGACCAGATCTCAACCCTGTTTCTCTTGGTTTCCTCCATGTTGATCCCTTTTTTTTACAGCGCCCACTTCTGCAGAGGTCATCTCCATGTTTCCGCATCACTTTGGCTTACAGCACAGACCACATTCGTGGTGACCCCCGCCGAAATGGCGGCCGCGGAGAGAACTAGAAAACTACAGACTGTATACAGACTGTAGAGCGCAGAATCGACGCCATTGAAAAGGAACAAGAGAAGCAAGGAACAGAAATCACATCGTTGAAACGCAGACAGGACAGGATCGAAAAGGCTACGCTTCTAGTCATCGAGCGTAGCGCTCAAGTTGAGGCATTATATGTGACTGCCACGCAGTCTCGCCAATTCAGCACATTAGCTAAAGACGCCAGCAAGGCTGTCCTGCAGGAATTGAGTGAACTCACCAAACTACCGTTCCCCCTGGCCCTGCCCCCTCAATTGCCGGCGGACTGGCGCCAGTTGAACGAGGAGACCAAGACCATACCCCTGGACGTCATTGCCCATTGGTGGCTGTTGGTAGGGACGCTAGAAACAGCTGTGCGATTTATTTTCCCGAATCGGCCAAGGAATACCAGGGATGCTAACACGGGACAGTGGAATAGGACACCCAAGCATTTTGTTGCCCGCCTGACCTTCGGAGAGAACGCGCTTCGTATCCAAAATTGTTTGCAGGGACCTCTTGGACAGTTCATCAATCGACTGGTCAAAACACGTCGAGAGGCCGGAAACACCGAGATCCCGAACCTTTTCGTGAGCAAAACCCCCGAGGAATTGGAACGCAAACGAGGAAAAGGCAACAAAGGTGAGGGTAAGGGCAAAGATGGAAAGGGTCGAGGGCGAGGCCGCGGACGCAGCCAGAACGACCAATAGAACACGGTCGTGTTTCACCCGCTGGTATCACCCAACAAGACAGTCCTAGCTCAGACAGAATAGGCCTAGTAGACACTTGTACTCATGATGGTATGGCTAGTGAACTGAACAGATGCACCCACTCCTGCCTGTTGCTCACAAGGTTTTTTCTCTCTAACTTGCACCATCGTGTCACCTTGGACTTTCATGCATGATTCCCTGTGGGCCGCCATGTGCCATGGCTTAAGTCCTGACCACGAGTTGTTTCACTACACTGGAGGATGGAAGGTGGGCTGCAAGCGCTGGTGCGTCGAGAGACTACCAGCGAGATCCGTCGGGATAGGCAGCTATGTAAACACCTTATCGTCGTCGTGGTCGTCGTCGGGGTTCTAAAACGTACTACTAGGATCACCCCTCCCATGTCCTACACAGGACACGAAATCGTCAGCTGTCCCCATGTCCTCCCTGTGGATGGCACGGCCCCCAAAGGATGACGAATGATGAGATCCGAGTCGTGGTGGGTTTCTCATGGTTTTCCACTTCCGTGATTCCAGAGTGTGTAACCGAATGTGGCGTCAACCCGATCGTGCGTTCTGACACGGCGGAGGAGTCTGTGGGAAATGAGAAAGCCAACCCGTTGTTGACCCTTCAACCTTTTTCCACCCCCGCTTGAGGTATTCAAGGCACCGACAATAACATACATTAACATACAATTGTTGGGATACAATTGTCGGGGGATGATCTAAGCGTGTGTCTGTGTAAATATAGTTTATGCATTGTTACATATATAACACTATATGAGAAATAAACATAATTTGCAATGCACATGTATATATATGTATATATAATATACAATATATATATATATATAATGTGTATTATATATATTTTTATCAAGAACATCAAACACATACTTGCTCACCTACCCAACACGACATCAGAGTCGCTAAGGAGTCGTCCACATGTGAAGCAGGGCCGAGTGTACATGTGTGAAACACGTCTGTCAGAGTCCTTTTCATCATGTTTCCATTTGCGCAGAAAACATCAGGCATAAACTAAGAGTTGCAGTTTTTGAAGGACAAAGTCCTTCTCAGGATTTTCATCATTTTTTCTGCTACCGACCACATGCCAGTCCTTGGCGACCAAACATTCGTCCGTGGTCCCTCCGCGGACGTGGATGTAGATCTGGCATCGGCCGTGAGTCTGCTGTGATCTTGGCTCGGGCGATAAGATTTGTCACAGAAGTTAAGTTGGCAACAAGTGATGCTCAGTGTTTCCCTGCAATACCATCTAGTAGCAATGGCCTCCAACCTAATAGCAAATCCATAGCAATGTTTCCGTTCAATACCATCTACAAAGTGGGCCGCCGCCGACCGTGATCCCTGGCTCCCACATGCGCCCACCGCCCGTCATGGTTGAGGTGGTTGAGGTGGAGGTGGTTGGCTTGACGGGAGCAGGGCTGCGAGTCCACGTGCCGGATTCGTTGACGGGTCGGCGCTTCCGAAGCATTGTCAGCGATCGCTTGGAACCCAAGGCTGGCGCCCGAGTGGTCTTGCAGATGGGATCCAAGATGCTTTCTTTGAATAAGACCCTGAAAAAACAAGTTCTTGATGGGGAATCCCTTCGCCTGTCCTATGTCTACACGCCTGCCAACTGGCCAGCCGCCTGGAAATTGATGCATGGAGTGCAGGAAGTGTGCGATGATGACGATGATTGTGGCGGCGCAGAGGGTATGACGCACTTGGAAGGCGTCGAATTGGGAACTCCGCTGCGAGAGCTTCCCAGGAGCCTTCGAAAACTGGTGTTGGGAAACGATCTCAACTACAATCACTTGTATCATGTGGCTTTTCCCAGCGGCCTTAAGAGCTTGACCTTTGGAAAGCCCTTCAATGGACAGATGGACCGAGTGATTTTGCCCGACAGTCTTCAGGAACTTATTTTTGGCCAATGCTTTAACCAAAGCTTGGCGGCAATGACTTGGCCTAGCCACCTTCAACACTTGGTGTTTGGGGAGGAATACAACCAGAGTTTGACGAATGGGTTCCGTTTGCCGAACAGCCTTCAGAGTCTAAGCTTTGGGCAGAATTTCAACCAGAGTTTGGAGGGAGTGATCTTTCCTAGTGGCCTGCAGACTCTGACTCTCGGCCAGCAATTCAACCAAAGTTTGGAGCGAGTGACTTTGCCCGGGAGTCTTCAGCATCTGGTGTTGGGCGACGCGTTCAACCAAAGTTTGGACGAGGTTATTTTTCCTCACAGCCTGCAGAGTCTTACATTTGGTGACTTATTCAACCAGAGTATGGAGAGAGTTGCTTTGCCTGACAGCCTTCTGTGTCTGACGCTTGGTGTCGGTTTTAATCAGAACATGGGGCATGTGGCATTTCCGAACAGTCTAGAGAGTCTCAAACTTGGCGGCCGATTCAACCAAAGCCTGAAGAGCATTCAATACCCTCAGAACCTTCAGAATCTCACCTTTGGCATCAACTTTGAGCAGACCTTGAGGGGCATTTTCCTCCCTCAGAGCCTGCAGAGTCTTACGTTCGGGTACCATTTCAATGAACCCTTGGAGGGAGTGACCTTCCCTCCACTGCAGAGTCTAAACTTCGGCCATCGATTCGACCAGAGTTTGGATCGAGTGGCCTTGCCCAAAAGTCTCAAGCACCTAAAGCTTGGGGGTCGATTTAATCAGCCTTTACAGGCAGTCGCTTGGCCTCCAAACTTGGAGAGTCTGACCTTTGGAAGCAGATTTCACCTTGACTTGGAGGGCGTGTACTTTCCAAATGGTCTACAGAGTTTGACACTTGGCTTCGAGTTCAACCGCAGTCTGGATGATGTGGCTTTGCCTCACAGGCTGTGCAATCTGGTGTTCTGTGGCAAATTTAATCAGAGTTTGGAACACGTAGCTTTGCCCAGTGGCCTGAACAGTTTAACATTTGGCGAGTCCTTCAATCACAGTCTGGAGAGAGCTGCTCTACCTCAACACCTTCTGAACCTGAGGTTTGGCAGCAACTTCAACCAGAGTTTGGAGCAAGTAGCTTTGCCTAGTGGCCTGAACAGTTTAACATTTGGCGAGTCCTTCAATCACAGTCTGGAGAGAGTTGCTCTACCTGATGGTCTTCAGAATTTAGTGTTTGGCCAAAACTTCAACCAGAGCTTGGTGCGAGTGACCTTGCCCAGAGGCCTGAAGAGTTTAACTTTTGGGGATCGGTTCAGTGAAAGTTTGCAGAGAGTTGCTCTACCTGAGGGCCTTGAGGATCTCACATTGGGCAAGAAACTGAAGAACTCGAGTTTGGAGAAGGTGACTCTGCCCAAGAGTCTGAGACGCCTTGCTTGCGGAAGTCTGGTCTTGAGCACACTCTGAAGGTACAAGTCGAGGAACAAAGACGCACAAGGGGAGACTGGATCAGATGGGAGGACGCTCTTCTCACAAAGGCAGGTAGGTTGAAGATATGGACCAGGGTCTCCCAAACAAGGGTCTCTGCTTGTCCAAGAGTGTTCGCCAACTACAAGTAACTATGGTCTGGACTCTACTCTGCAGGTGTTCCTTGTTCCTTGATGACGAGAATCCACATTCTCCAAGCACCGTCCAAACGCTTTCCTTCAAAACCATCACTTTCGCCCGTCTGACGTCCTCTGGTTCGACGGGTCTGGAGCGCTCCTGGTCCTGCTAACAGCGCCATGGTGATTCCAAAGTAGAGAGCATTCGGTGGTGATTCCAAAGTAGCTCACCCTTAAGAACAGGTCTAAACTTATCTTTTTCAAGCAATTGCTTTCAACTTCACTTCACCCCTGTAGTGATCCATCCCTATTTCCCCCTCGAGCCCGGGCTAGATGCCGGGCTCGGCTCCTCACCACCCACGCAAAGTGCACGCCGCAGGTGCGGCGGTGAAGGCTGAGAAGGCCGCGGGTGCGATGAGTTGCGAGACTGAGAACCCAAGAGAGGCAGAACCCAAGAACCTCTCTGGATGAAAGAGCCTCTCTTGAAGAATCTCTTGTAGAGATTCGGAACCAACATCTTCCCAACTATGAAACGTTGATGGATCAACAGGCAAATGGAGGCGACCAAGGCGACCCACCGTCGATGTTCCTGCTTTGCATTCACTGCATCGCTGCTTTTTGGAGTCGCTGGAAGAGCAGGTGGCATGTGGCATGCGGACCATGGAACTGTGCTGGAAAGTGATTGACACTGTCAGCTGACTGACCCCCATGGAAGTGGATGGGATGGCCCCGAAGACTCGTATGACCATGAAATCCGAACACCAAACACGTGGCCTCCACTTCCATGCCACTCAACCTGGCGTTTCTTTTCTTTTGGCCCACACCGCCTCTGAGCACGCCGCTTGTTTCCAGGAGCCACCCCAGGAGGTGTTCTTGCACGTCCGGAACGTGGCGCCGGGGCGGCGGCTGGACACGTCGGACGCCCTTGTGGGGAGGTGCTGTTTGAGAGCGGGGGGTTGAAGGTGCTGCAAGCCGCAACCTCCATACATATAATATATAAAACTAACTCTATATGTAAGAAACTAATATATATATATACCCTGGAAGTCCAAGACCATCTTAAAGATGGTTGATCTGATGTTGTAATGTAAGACCTTTAGTAAATACAATGTTTGTTCGGTCTCTCACTTGCGGACGTGTACGCGCTTCTCACGGACCCTTCCACTGTTGTAGCGGGTTTTCACAGCATGTGTGAAAATGACACAGCATGTGGACATATGATGTGATTAAAACACATGAGATATCACAGAGTGCCAGAAAGGAATGCAAGACTGAATTGTAAAAGACATTGAAAGCTCCAGTGAATTGAGTATAAAGCAGCTGAGTGAATTAACGAACCTAATCTGGCCATGGGTCTGGGACTTGTAGAGGGTCGTTGCCCGTGGTGCGATGCAGAGATCTCGATGATGGAGATCGAGCCTGGGGTATGTCCGCGAACTGGGGTGTTGTCCGCGAATTGGGGTGTTCGGAGCAGGCTATTAAATCACTGGTGGTTCGACTGATGCCCAATATACCCAGACACTCCATGGGACTGCCATATATGCCGCCCCATTGACCCCCCTGGCACCACCCCAATGTAGGTAAATCATGGAGTGTCTGGGATATTTGCCATTTTACCTCTGCGGCGATCGGGGTCACGGTCTGTGGCAAAAAGGCACTGGGTTGCCATTCTCAGGACACATGTTGGTTTCTGGGAGTGTATCAGATTATCATTCTTCCACAAGAGTGGGTCAAGCACCAGCCCTTCGCAACCCACGAGCCTCTCCAGCTAGTGCCCAGCAATGGGGGTGTGTTCGCCCACGCTGCGAGTGGGGTGAACGCGTGCAACTGCTGCCAGTGACTGATCTTGGCTGCAACTCGTGACTGCTGTGCAGCAAGCTCCAAACTGCTCAGCTACTCAGCTCCCCCAGCTGACCGAGGTCGGATGTGTTCAAAATCTTTGGCAAGTACAGCCTGGTCAGGGCGCCCGGTAGTGCAGCGTGTCCGATTTGTTTAGGACACTGGGCGATTCTCCGAAGGTTTGGGGGATGAAGTATGGGGATGGAAGGGCTCCGTTGGTGAAGACCGTTGTCCAAGAAAGTACAGTGGTTTCAGAGTAGATAGCGCAAAATCCTGAGATGTCTTTCATATCGGGCTCCACATCAACCACCTTTTGGGCATTGTGCCATCTACTCTGAAACCATTGCAGGCTTTAACTTTGCTCTTGTGGGGTGAGATATGGTGGGATGGTATCATCCGGCCCATCTCCGCCTCCAGATTCACGCCAGAGAACGAAGCGTGAATCTGACCTTCTCTGGTGCGAACGACCAGTTTGCGACCTGCAAAAACCCACCGCTCGTGAATGCAGCTGTAGTGATTTTGGTTGGTTCCTGATGCTGCTGGTAACCCTGACCACTGACAGCTACAGGATTCTCATCGGATTCACTAAGTATGGAAGTGTAGAACCCCCACCCTTCGACCATGTTGGCCGGAAGACAAGCAAATTCCATGTTTGATCAGGTTACGACTATGGAGTAGTAGATTACACCCACACTACTGTAGATGGAAGTGACTGTAGATGGTTTGACCACCGCAGATGACAACACGTCTCATCGACCTCGCACCGATCCCCGGTCGGGTCGGGTCGGATCTTCGGATCCGAAGGGAGTGACTGCGGTCGCTTCTTTCCACTGGTGGCCTCCAACCAACCTTCTTTCCACTAGTGGCCTCCAGCCATATGGACCATAGAAAAAAGGGGGGTTTCCCCTAATATGTCTTCAGCTTCCATGAATCTATTCGATGTGGACGTGGGAAGCAACACTCGGGAGACCGACCCCCGACCCCCCTGGGCTGAGTTTGGGAAGTAGATTCAGTAGACCAGGCTACCCAACCAGGGCCTGGGTGTCTTTCTATTCAAATACAATGTAACAGATGCAGGGCGGCTATTTGAAGAACATCGAATGGGCCCGCAGGTGAAGGGCACAGAACATGCACGGCTCCGAATTTCTGTACCCTTTTCGGCGGACTTTTGATACTGGCTTCTGAGCCAGTTTCGCATAGTCGGAGTCCGAAAAACTTGGAAACTATTGAACACCCACTACCTGTAAGGGTCAGATCAACGCAACAAGGGCACACGGACCGCGTCCACTCACCATGGGTGACGTGGAGTGGAACTCCACCACGGACGACTGGTCCGCCTGGACTCATGGCATGGCCGTTCCGGGCGTGAGTGTCCGAGGCGCGCATACGGGACCTGGAGGGTGAGGCAGGATGGACACCGGGGCCATAGAGGGTCAGTGGCGCCGGCCGAGGGTCAGTGGCCGAGGGAGCCACGGGCTTCGGTGACTGGATGTGGAGCGTTTGGAATTTGGTGGTTGTGCCTGTGCCTGTGCGTTGTGGATGCTGCTGCTCCTGTTGTTCTTGTCGAAGACTGGATTGCAGTTGTTCGCTGTTGGCTGGTGGCTGTTTTTGTCGTTCTTGTTCTTGTTCTTCTTCTCCTTCTTCGTCAGAGTTGGCTGCTTCAGTCTTTGTTGTGTCAATCAGTGGCACTACAGTTCATCCGAACTCCTAACCCAAGCGAGGTCAGCACTCCAATGAGTTGTTCCTCTCCACGACGGCAAGGGCAGTCGCTCTGAAGATTGATGGAGCACCGCTTTTGTTTTTGTTTTAAATGTACCTGTAAGCATCCTGCCTGCCTGCCTGCCTGCCTGCCTGCCGCCTTTTTTCTGACTGAGACCTGCCAGGTGGTGGCAATAGGCACCTTTTTGTTGGCCACCAATGACCCTAAATACATGTGCCCCCGGCCTGAAGACCCGCAAGAACCTCCGCCGTCAGGCCATGGTCGAGTTCGCTTCCACCGGCCCGGAGCGCCCGGACTGGGCGGTCGAACTTGAAGACCTGGCCGGTAAAAAGGGGGTGTTGAATGGAGATCCCTAAGTAGTGGGCTGGGGCTTCTATTGGTGACCCTTTTTGAAGGTGCTGGTATACAGAGGGGTTTGCAACATCTCCAGTCCTGGATGGTTTTGTAGTATGTAGACTTATGGATTGTTTAAATTCAATGGTTGGGCTCCGGAATCTCAGTGATTCCTCTATTGGAAAGTCGTAGCTGGCCAGGCTGGCCGGTGGTAGCTGCGTTTGCGTCTCAGGTGACGAGGTGAAACATCTCATGAAATCTCATCGGTCTTGGAGTGCCAAGCGTTTTGGTTCTGTCAAACAACCACCTCTTGGGTTGCTGTTGGGCCTTCTTCGGCCGTCGGAGATGTTGAGATTTGGGTGGCAGGATTCGGCCGACGGGGGGGGAAAAGAGGGAGCTCCACGAAGAACGAAGATGAATGATTCAGGCTTCGATGGGTGATCCTAGTCTTGGGACTTGGAGATGGAAAGGACCTGGCGCCATGTGACACAGTGCTCTTTCTTGACAAAAGACCAGGAAAGACGTGTTCCGGGGGGACAGGATGACATCGGTTTGCGGGTCGAGAGCGGAGCCTTGCGGTTTGCTCTAAGGCGAATGTATCAAAGCCTTTGAAGAGCAAGATGGAGTCAGGCCTGTATTCTTTTGAGTGGTCTCCTACCCCTGGGTCATGTGAAGTCATGTGTGCCAATGGTTGTGTTTCACTGTGGACTCCTTCATTCTTACTGATCGAATTTGATATATAACATGTTGGATCTTGCATACTTGCTTTCACGATGAATGTTGCCTTTCTTCTAGTCTGGGAACTACGCTGCCAATGGGAGATCATTGCCACGTGAAGAAGCCTTCACCTCCCAAAATGAGTGTCCGTCTATCCTTTGTGTCTCCCCAGCTCCACCTGACACATTACTATAGGAGCAAGGTTGCTACTACTAGGGGCTCCTGGCCATACTACCATAGGAACCAGAAGCTACGAACGGGGCTCCCACCGGGCCCCCACGGAGACAGGCCCCCAACATGGATTCACCGGGCCTGGCCATTGGCGTCTCGTCGCCCAGGGCCAATGGCGTCCAGTTGGCGCTGGAAGGTTCCACGCGCCAGGGGTCCCCAGGAACGGAGGCTCGACCCGGCCACCCCAGGGAGACCGGGGCGGGGGGCGTTGTTCGGACGCCGCGGCCGGGTCGGATGGGTGAGCCGTTTCCAAAAGCGGTGAACGGAAACGCCGTGATGGGTCGATGGAGGATGTTGGGATGCAAAGGTGTAAGATGTGTGGGCCTAGGCCTGACAGCCTGACAGCGGGGTTCTAGAGAGATCAAAGGAGCCAGGCCGGTGGTTGCCACTACTCTAGTGATTGGCAACACAAGTAAAAACCGATGGGAACTGGATTTAGTGGGTAGGCGGACTGGAGATTTCATGGTAATTATGGTCATATCGGAGGAAATCCTCGTCCATAAGTCCAAACATGTTTAGACCTTAAGGAAGTCCTGTGACTTCTTTCCTGTAGTCCAGAATCGATCAAACAGTCACTCAGTCGTTTTCCCACCTTAACACTTTCTCGACTTGCTTGGTAGACCCAACGGATGGGCCGATGGCCGCGCGGACGAGATCCATCCCCCCGAGGCGATGCCTTCATGGAGTTTCGGAAGCGCCAGGAGCGGACATGGGGCGGCCCGCGCCCGCCTGGGCGGTGAAAAAGGAGAGGCGCCGTCTGCCGGTGGCCGGGGTGCAGCGATGGATGGAAGTTGATAGCGATTATATATATATATATATATATCGAAACCACGGGTTCGGATCCTACCGAAACAGACGGGCTAGCTCGCGCTCATTTTCCTCGAGCGAAATGGCTGTCCCTGCGAGCAAGACCATGGTGGAGCTTCTGGCATTCATGCTGGGCATCAAGATTCCTTATAATCTCCAAACTTAAATCTTCAAGAAACTTGAGGTTTCCACTTCAGCATACTCCCACCGAGCATAGGGCCATCAAAAGCTCACTTGAAACTTCGTCGGGCCGTCGTTCCTGGAATCAACTCTCCACGAATCAGGGCACTGTGAGAATTTTCCATTTCGTAGCGGCGCATGAAAGAGGTGAGGTCTTTCAATTCACCACCTGCAGTGCTCTGTCGAGAAGAACACCATTTCACATAACTACGCATGTCCTCACTGGTGGAGGAAAGGAGCTCGATGTATGAGATGTTCTTTCCTTTGTATTTGCCGAAGTTGATGATCGATCGGCCCCACTGCTCTGTATTGATCACTCCTGGAGGAAAAGGAGGGAGACTCGAATTTGGCAGTGGCGCCTCGGAAGACGAGGGATACGGCAAATTTGTTGCACTCGTGGCATAGCAACCATCCTGCTTTTCAACCTCTTCACTGGTTGAGGGCATGGGCATCGGCAGCTTGCGGTTGGCTTTCGAGTGAACTGGATATTGACCATCGGATTGGCGCTTTGCGGCATCCGACATGGTGCCCACCAACTCAAAATCATCCACATGGGGAAAACCTCCCAAGGCTTCCACCGGCTCGATGCCATGTTGCATGGCCTTGCGAAACAAGGCACGAAGCTGATTTGCTTCTTCCTGAGTCCAGGACATATCGATCGGCCGAAGGTCAGTGAAGCGATGACCACTTGAACACAAAAGGATGCTGTTTCCAAGAATCAATTTCTATGCTCATGATTGAAACAAAATCGGTCGGCTCTCGGCAGCTGGCAAAACCATGCATCTAAGACACTTGATTCGAATAGTTCCAAAGAATGTTACCCCTTCAGAGAAAATCTCAAAAACATTTCTTTTACTATTACTTCTCAAGTGATCAGCATTCTAAATTCTCGATAGAATCAGCTTGCTCACGAAGCGGCTTCTTTTCCTTGGTGGACTGATTCCGTCTTAGCAATCGAAGCTCTCGTTCTTTAGCCTGTTGTGCTAACACATGTTCTTCAGGAGAAATCTGGTAGGTAGCACTACGTAGGCAGGAACGGAGTAAGTCTACTGGATCCATCTTATCTTTGGTGAGTGCATCAGCTAGCATTCTATTCGTTGGGAGCCAACGAATGGATGCATGAGTGGCTTTTATGGATTCCCTGATGATTACGATGTCAATGCTTGTACGTCTATCATCCACTGCTGTCGGGGATGATGGGGAGGTCAGGTGATCGTACAATGACTTACAATCTGTTGCTAGAATGGGCGGCCTTAGTCCTAATCGCTGTCGGGACAAACGAGGCTCAAACTTTCCATCGAGGGCTTCACTCAAAATCAGACAGGCCCATTCCACCGTTCCGGTGGCAGTAGAAAGTGCTTGACTCTCGCCAGCCAGGGTTGAAGAGACTGCTCTTGGAAGTTTGTAACTTTTCCAGGTCATTGGAGTCCAAGGACTGACTTCTCCCTTATCCAGCTTTTGGTCTACAAAGGCAATAACATACCCTGCCTGAGTATGAGAGCCAACATTTGCAAAAGCTGCATCTGAGTGGCAACACAGGCGTAAGTTCTCAGGTGGAATCGCTCGAAACTGTATCTTCACATCTTTATGTTGTTTGGCTCTACGGACTGCATTGTTTACCTCTCGCAGATGACGGATCTGGGGATGCGGAAAGGCTTGTTGACTCAAACTTGTTTGAACCGCTAGATCTGGACGGGATTGAGAGGCTATCCAATTGAGGCTACCGTTTATGGCCCTAAGAACCCTGACTTGCGAATCCTGAAGACCTTGTTCATTGTTGGCCCCTTTTGCTATGTGAGCTGGTCGAATGTTCTCTGCAAAGGTCTGTTGAGACATCGAAATGCTCTTGGACTGTGGGTCTTGGGTATAAAAGGCGCCACAGAACTCTCCAGATTGGACTCGCCATTTCCGGTACGGAAATCGCTCTTTTAACCTTTTCACGGTTTCCTCAAAGTAAGGACCATGGCCTCCTAGGGCTGTGTCGTCCACATGAACGCCCATGGCACCACAGAGCTTGCCTGAAGTATCACGGAGAAAATACAAGCAGGCGTCGAACAGTGAGCGTTCCCAACCAAATTCAATTGCAGCAGCATCGAACGCCTTGTGCCACGCCGCCGGGGCGTCGTTCTGTCCGTAGACATTTCCGGTAATCTCCAATACAGCATCATCCGGAACGGACGGTATGCCGCCAGCCGGCAGCCGGGCATACAGCGGACGAAAACGTTCAGGAAGGGGTCCTGCCTCTAGGAATGCCCCCTTTATATCCCCTAGCTGCAAATCCCATTGGAAGGATGAGATCAGTTGCATGAGAATCATTCTGCCAATCTGACTGAGGGTAGGACTTTGTAAGAGGCCCTCATGCAATTTGGTGTCTAAATCTGGGTCGAGGTGACCTTGCAAACACCATCGGCTTTTGACTCGGTATGTGGCAGGGTCATTCACATTCAGATGAAGGTTCTCTTCAAGGGGTTTACGAACAATCACGAATCGGCTTCCCATGAAACGATCTGCGCGATTTTCTTTCAACCATTGAGCATGCTTCCCGGTATGCGCACGAATTGCTCGTTTTTCTAACAATGTATTCCACTCAACCAATTTAGATTCATCCACAAGTTCTTGTAGTATTGGCTCATTACCGGAAGCTGAGATCTCTTTCGCAGCTCGCTTTTGGAGATATGCAGCGACAAGCACTTCGATGTTTTGAGAAGTTTGCCATACATGACACAGTTCGTGGCAGTCTTGCACAGACAGCACTTCTTGACATGTGCCGGACTCCACTAGCAAGTGTTCATCGATTCTGGGCTTTTGTGCGGGAGGCTCTGACGTAGGGGATGGTGGCGAGTCAGCAGACCGTTTGACTCCACTAGCACTACTGGCTTCCGATGATGACGGGTGAACTGTTTGTTCGATCAGCTGAGGGACTACTTCTCTCATGATTTCAACAAAGTCATCTTGACTCATTTGAGGAGGACGATACAAATGTGACGGCTGACTTTTGCAATCCAACCTATGCTTGGTACGAACAGGACCATATGAGGGTTCAAGCCAAGACTTATCAGGACGGTCTTCATCCGAGATTAACGGATGGTTTCCTTCATCAGGCACAGTATCAGTCTTTGTCTCTGCAGCAACAGGTGGTTCTGGAGTAGTCGGCTTGTCAAGGCTATCCGTGCGACTCGGATTCTCTGGCAGAATCTGAGGAATCTCAGCACTGTTCGGCTCTTGACCAGGCATGTTAGCATCTGGAGGATCAAGACTTGGTTGACTAGGAGGATAATGTCCAGGAACAAGATCAATGAAGTTGTGACTCCGGAATGTGCCCCCTTCAATAAGGTCTTTGATTCCCAACAGTTCGGCTTGAGGAGTCAGTACAGTGGCTTTTTCTTCGGAGGTGGCAGGACGCATTTGTTCTGGTGCAACTCGGAAGACTTGCCGACGATGAGCAACAATGTAGTTCCTACCAATACTGCCAATGACTACGGCGATACCAAACCACTTTCCCCCCGTAACCACACCTTGACCCGCTTGAAACTTTTGATTTCTCCAATAAGCTACTAGATCACCTGGAGCGAACTGCAGGTCTATACGAGGTCTGGCGAACAGTGCTCGACGCAAGGAGTTGCTGTCCTGCATCTCGATCACAGCTCTTCGTGCCGAGGAACGAATTGCCTGTGCTTTGGCCATTTGCTCATCACTGAGGCTGGCAGTGGCCGGTATGACACTCAGAGGCTCGTCTAGCAGGTCTGATGGTACTCGTGGATTCTGACCAAAAACATGTTGGTGAGGTGTGTGACCATAGTATTGAATCATACTGTTCTTCACATGAGCATGGATCGCACATTCTTTCCACTGGAGTACATTTTCAGGGCAATGTTCACTAATCACCTTTGACAAGATTCTAGCAAACCAACCTCCGTGGTTTTCGGTACGACCAAGTTGCCAGTGGGCTTCCCCTGGGATCTGCTTGACTTCAGTGCCTTGGAGATCTAGGAAATTCTGAAGGGCCTCACCCATGTTTGTTTGGGCTTGATCGATCAGAATCACACGTGGTGGCCCAAACACCCGAACCCAGTTCTCTGCAAACAGCTTTCGAATGACGGAGGACGTTTCAGTTTCATGGAATGGCAAAACCAACTGGTAACAGCTGCCATGGCAAACAATATTCAGGGCTTTGACCTTCTGATTTGTTTTCCAACCAGGCAAGAATTTCACATCAATGCCTACCGTGTGGTTAAACTCTGAAACACGACTGGTCTTGGCTGGGAGAGCAGCATGTGGTCGCATGTGTTTCTTGCACAAATCACATTCATGCTTTCGTGCCAGGGCGATGGCACGTTCACTGGCCTGTGCATGTTTGAGGATCCTGATCATGTCGTGACCTGGAGGATGTCCTAAATTGCGATGCAGCTTGTCCAACACTTGAAGCAGTTGTGAATCCGTAGCATGTGCATCATCGAGATCTGCCTTTGACACGAGGACCTCTTGACATGCGGGTTCCGACGAGAGGTCGCATTCAACCACACTGGCGGCTGCACACTGTTTAAAAGCAGGAATCGTTTCCAAAACAGCATTCACAAACTGGGGGGTATACACTCCGGCGAAGGTACTAATCGATCCCACCCCAGGAGCCGAGCCAGCAATGGTTTGATGACACTGATGTTTCGGATGCTGATGGCCGGGACATTCTCTTGCTAGTGATGACATGGTCTCATCACTGACTAAGAGTCTGGTGGTCTTCCTGATCAATTTATCAGATCCGGGCAGGTGCAGTCCGAAACGGCGCATGTGACACTTCAAAAGGTGTCCGCTTTGCGAAAGCTTGCGAATCTCAGGATAGTTCCACAGCCTGGAGCCGTGAGGATGCTCGATAAGAGCTTTCTTACCTAGGCTGACTTGTTGTTCGTACAGTTGCACACAGAACTTGATGTACATGCGACTTTGGGCTATCCTATGTGCACGCTCGACGGTGGACATGTGCAGAGAGTTGAGGTTGAACCAACCTCCTTCATCAGTACATGGTGGGCAAAGAACCAAAAGTTCCGGGGGTGTTTGTTGCAGTTCCAGAAACACTTGATCACGATCTGACTTCCGTCGAAAATCATACCCAGTCTTCAGGTCATAGGAACGAGCGGCAAACCCAAGTTGTTCTGCTATTGGAGCACATCGAGGTGGAGAAAACACTTCTGCTACCAGGAACGGTTTGCCTTCTAGATATGACATCCGAGAGCAGCTGGCCGATCGAACCTGACTCTCCAGTTGACGGAGCTGGTGGACAGGTAGCGTCTCAACGGCCATGCTGAGTTCCTGAGGCGTGAACCAAAATTCAGTGCGTATGTGCATGACATGCTTGGGTAGTGTATGATTATATTTACTCTTACCTTCCTGTGGTTTGATGCATTCGTCGAACAAGATTGTATTCGTGTCCAGGTCAGTAACCACTCTACGACGAATTGAGCTCCACAGCGGGCCTTGCTTTCCTAGGGATGGAACATGACTAAGGAAATGATCTTCACGTTTCCAAACATGCAAATCTTCCGAGCCTGACGCAGGATCTTGAGAGTGTGAGGCAGGCTCAACGGAGTGGGATGAACTCTGATCAACTGGTTCATCCGGCAGTGGAGCATGTTCATCAGGCTTGAGAGAGGTCTGGAGGGTCATGACCTCTGCAAAAGGTTCCAGAGCAACATCTTGCTCACCCAAAAGATCGACTGTGAACTGTCCCGCTTGGTTTGTCAACAAGGGGACCTTGACACGCTCGTCGAAGATGATCAGCTCACTGGCAGAAAAATCAATCACGGCCTTCAAAGTCCTCAGAGCGTTTCGTGAGATCAGCAATGGAGCGGAACCCTGAACAATGGCAGCTTTGATTGTACCTGGGCGGCCACCAAGTTGTACTGGAACTCGGACTGACAGCTGGGTCGTCTCTTTCTGACCATTGCCGAATTTGAAGTGATTCGTCTCGGCAAAGGGGACTGGAATGGTCCAGCCACGTGCTTGCCACAGTGGTTCGAACTCTTTCAATGTCAAGACGCCCACAATGGAACGACCACAACCACTGTCCAGCACACCATATCCGGGGGAGTTGACCAACAATTGCTCAATGTTCCACGTAGGGGAGGAGACAGGTGCAGTGTTGACTGTCTTGTGTACCTCCCGACGCTCACGCAACAGTTGCAACGAGAGCCAAGAACTTTGAGACTCGACCATGGCCACGAAATCTTCCACAAAGGCAGCGCCACTTTCGCCTCCTTTACCTGAAACATAGCCAGAAGAGGAGGAGGTAGGCGGACCCTTCACAGACTTGCCACTTCCTTTTGGCTGTTTGCACTCGCGGGCCCAATGACCCACCTGTCCACAGCGATTGCAGCGGGTTCGACGCTTCATCTCCTCGATCTCGACCTTGAAGCTCCTCTTGGAATCAACAGCATGGTTGAATTTACGGGCACGCTTCAAGTTCACCATTTCCTTTCGACGTTCTCGCCAAGACACGGCGAGTGCTTCTGCCACTTCTTGCTCATCAAAGATCTCATCAGGATCAACTGGGACTTCCTGTTGATGCTCTGCAAGAAATTGCTCCATATCAGCAATTGTAGCATCGGCTTCATCCCAGGTTGTAGGAGGTTCATCTTTCTCATCAACGATGGCGATAGCAGCTGACGCCCGTTTCTTGCCGATGATCAACTCCGGATAACAGGAACGCATAGCTCTGCCGATCTCCTCGCGCTTGAGCACTCCGAGCGATCGAGAGAGGATGACAGCTTTTTGTTCTTCCGTCAACCCGGCACGGTGGAGGATGATCCACCCACGAGCCTCCTCTGGGAAAGCCACATTGACTTTCCTCTTTACTCGATCAAACAGCTCGGTGGCACGAGAAACCCACGCCTTCAGTGATTCTCCTTCACGGGCACGCAACTGGAACACCTCGGTCAAGGCCTCCGACATTTCGTCAGAGTGGTCTTTTTGAGGGAATCTTTGATCCAGCAATTCGAAAATGATCTTTTCACCTCCAGCTTTCTGATACGCAGATTGCTCCAGGTGCTCAACACATTCCAAAGCTTTTCCAGCAAGTAGAGTGTAAACATAAGCACCTTTGGCATGGTCGGGAACCTTGTCGCCGAGGGTGAGGATCTTGTTTGTAACCCATGTCCGCCAACGTTTATACTCTTTGGCGTCCTCAGTATCACCACTGAACGTTCGCAGGCCGGTGGATTCGTTCGACGAGCTTATGGCATTCATGCTAATCTATCCAAGGAATCCTATCCTATGGAGCCCCGGTCTTCGGGGCTCCGCTACCAATATCGAAACCACGGGTTCGGATCCTACCGAAACAGACGGGCTAGCTCGCGCTCATTTTCCTCGAGCGAAATGGCTGTCCCTGCGAGCAAGACCATGGTGGAGCTTCTGGCATTCATGCTGGGCATCAAGATATATATATATATATTATATCATTATTGAACCACCCCAAGGTAGGTATATACAGTCTGCGAATCCCATGAAGTGTCTTGGATAGCTGCGAATCCCATGGTTGATCTGCGAATCCGGTGCCAGCTGGATCTTCAATCGCAGTACGGAGCTTTTGGAACTCAGGAAGGCTCCTTCATCCCGCGGGTCACGCGGGTCGCGTGGCAACGACTCCGGACGGCTCCGGGACGCTCTCGGACGGGTTGTATCCTTGCTGAGTCGTCGCAACGACTCAATTCTTTACAGCGTGGAGGATGGTTGATGGAGGCCGAAAGATCAAGAAGCGAAGAACACATCTTTATCAAGGTCTAAAAGGAATCATCCTCCATGATCAATGAGATTCTGTCGTGTCATGGGTTGATGAGGGCCTGGAAGAAGACATTTGTCCATCCCATTGCTTCACACCCACAAACTAGTTCGTGGAGCCGACTGGCGGTGGCAAATCATCCAGGTGTCACCTTTGCCGGTATAGTATGGTCTTGTACACTTTGACTCTCTAATTAACATGGAAGTGGAAAATGGATGAACATGGTCCCTTGGAAGGGTTGCGGCTTTCCACTTCCATGTGATGTGTTCGTCAGAGTGTATTCGGTATCCAAAATTGACGAGTGCACGGGGAGCATTGAGTATCCATTCCGCACGTTTTATTGACCTGTTGGAGGTTGCTGGCATGGATGCCTTCAGCATAGCTGTGAGACCTGAAATTGCTGTGAGACCTTGGTTGCTCAAGCAGTGGCAACTCGAATCGGATCAGAACATTGGAGAGATGCGCAGGATATACCAAGGACAGAACCTCCTCACTGTGGCCTACTTTCGTTTGATGGACCTAAGATGATCTAAGATCTGAGATGTTGCATAACTCAGATTTTTTTGAAACATGGTTTACCCCTATTGAAACAGATAAAAGAGCAAGGCAGCAAGATTTCGCAGCCTGCTGAATGTTGACGGATCATCAAATTCCTTGCTTGCATGAGGCCCTTGTTTTGTTTGAGCCATCCTGTGTCTCTAAAAAACAGCCTAGACAGCTCTTTGTCAGTGGGTGAGGCCACAGGGCAGCAAATCTTTCAGCAACACCAGGTGCAGCCTTTCAGAAAGTGCAGCCTTTCCGAATGCCATGGGCTGTCCCTTCTGGCTTCTTGTCATTCCTTTCCAAAGTGCCTGGAGCAGGATTTCAGATGAGGCGTGGTACGAAACAGAAGATGGCATCTTTGCACAGGTCCAAGTGGCACAGATGCCTTTCCACAAGAACTGGGCGCATTTGCCCAGTCCACCGGAACGCTTCTGGATAGAGGTGGGGGGAAAAGGGCATGGGAGGGCAGCTGGATAGGGGTGACAGGCTCCAATGTCATCTTCCTTTTCAGGCTCTAGGGATCACCATGTCTGGCATCGATCCGGTGCTCTTTCCCCACAAAAACCCAGGGGCATCAACCCCTATGGCTCGGCGTGGAGCCAAACTTCCGAACCACACGAGTGCGCCCTCCGCTCAGGTGGGCATGAACAACTGGGGCCTTGCGGTGTGGGACGGCGATTTCGGCCCCAAGGATTTCGTGATTGGCTTTGAGCCTTTGTTGGACAAATATGGGGAGCGTCTGGCGGCGTATCGGCCCATCACACAAGGCACCGAGGGCACAGGGAAGAGGCGCATTCTGGGGCTTCAGCACGAGAGAGGCCAGGTCGGAGTGGCGGTCGCAGTCGAAAAGGAAGGGGGCAGGTCACTGGCAGGTCTTGGACCTGAGAGGTGGGGCCCCGTGGGGTTCCAATGGGTGAACGGACTCCCGTTGGGTCGAGCGGTTTCTTTTCGACCTTCTTGTTGGGTACTTTGCTCTGTGACCGAGACCAACGTTCTCAGTTTTCATGCCATGTTCTCTCACCAACACAGCTGCGTAGGTGCATAGGCCAGAGGTGTTTCACTGAGAAAGAAAACATGGCCCGCAAACGAGGTATGGTGTTTCCCTTTGCCGTGGGTTGCAAGGGCATGGTGGAGCTTAGTGTGCCCGAGGAAGATAGTTGCAGCACGATCTTACCAGTCGACCCCAACAGCATCCCTGATAGCTTTGAACACCCGATGAAGGATGTTTTTGACTACAAAGCTGACTGTGTCACAGCCGGAGACAAGCGCTTGGTGCCATGCATTTCTTTGGACTATGTCATCAGAGTTTGGCTCAATGGACACGAAGTTGAGTATTTGAAGATAGATGCAGAGGGTGCCGACCTCATGGTGGTTCAATCTGCTGGAGCCATGCTCTCCAAGGTGAAGACCGTGTCGCTGGAGACGCGGTGCGATGAGCTGCCCAGACCCTGGGATTCGCCGAATTGCTCCACGATCTTGCGGTACATGTACAAGGAAGGCTATTTCTGTTACACGACCTTCAGGGAGCAGCTGGTGAAGTGCGGCCCGCCCAACAACAACATCTGCCGCATCTGTGGGGCCTCCGTGATCGATTTGACCTTCACGCGGATGAAAAGATAGCAAAAAGACGCAGCAGCACAGAAAGGGAGGAGGCAAATGTGTGTCTGTTTCTCTTGGATCATGTAATTTGCAAAATTTGCCATGTTTGCTGCTACATGATGTTATATCAAGTTCCACATCATCTCCAATCCCAAGCACCTCTCAATGGATCAAGAAGCGCCTCGGTGGGAAAACACCCAACTGCAGGAGATGTCCTCAGCTTCTGCAGGTTTCCTCGGCTCAAAGTTCGGTTTCCGCGTTCCGTTTCGTTTCCCTCCCGGCCGCCGGTGTGACAGGCGGGCGACTCCGAGCTCCGGGTCGGTGGGCGGGTTGGTGGACATTCACCGCCAGACGATCCTTTTGAGCAGTGGGGCCCTCGACTTTTCAGATCTCTTGGTGTTTCGGCCGATGCGGGGTTTTGGTGATCTTTGTGCAAGAACTTTAAGATCTTTGTGGGGAGTCTTTGGCCAAGGAGGAGGGTGTTCTGGGCAATCCAGTCGACCGGGGGGGCAAGCGATCTAGTCAGTCATGCTCTTGTCACGCCACTCCTTTTCGCACTCATGCACCACACTGTGAGCCTCGTCATATACCTGCTTCGCAACTCGCAACTTGGTCATGGAAGCTTGCCCGGGGCATTTCGTTTGGCAATGAAAGCCCCCATCCAAGCGGATGAGAGGACAAGGTTTCTTGTGAGTTGCCAGTTTCTTATGTGAACTACCGGAGTATGAACCGATGAACCTCGGGAGGTGCAGTTTCGACCCCATGCCACGCGACTGCAGACTGCCAGCTGCTTGCGCTTCGCAGACGGCCATGGCAGAAGATCCCTTGTCGAGAGGCCGGAGCGGGCAATCCGACCATCCATGACGGGTCGATTCATCACATCGACTTGGAGGGCCGTTTTCAGCTCCTCACAGATATGTATATGACACATGGTACTTATACACATGGTACACAATCCACTAAATTGTCAAACCATGTCAAACCTATTGGGGGACTACCAAAATGAGGAACCCAACCTTCGCCTTGGCCGCACGTTCAGCCACCGCACGGCGACGTTTCGTCAGGGCGTTCTCTCGTGGGCTTCGCTGGCTTTGCAGGGGGTGGTGTGGGGCGCCGGGAGACCCAGCATGGTGAGGTCACTGAGGTCAGTGCACTTTCCATTTGCAGTTCCATCACTGGATCCAGGGTCCTAGTCGAATGAGTCGAAAGCAGGCGGAATGAAAACCAACGCCAAAGTGGGATGGCACGGTGTCCCACTGCGCCTTTAGAATCCGCGAAATGCTAGAGAGCGAGCCTGTCACATGCATGCGGATCGAGCCTCGCCGAGTTCTTTTGGTGGGTCCCACTACCGCGCTGATGTGCAGCACCATGGCCATCCACACAGTATGCCGGGACGACAGGCGCGCGGGCACGAGCATGAGTGGTTTGCGCCGGTGAGGCAACCCAAAGGTTTGACACGAGTCGGCAGGTTTCAGCTTGCAGATGTTGATTGCTTTTGGCTATCTTACTGTCTTACACTGACTGGACCGACTGGAGCCCTCCAAAATCATCTTTTTTTGACCCCTTTCGACACCCTAGCTTCTTGTTACTAGCTCCTTGCTCCGTTCGTCGTGCGGCCAGGGTCGCCCCTAGCCTTCGGAGGGCCGGGGAACGTCGCGGGGGCGCCAGCGCGGCCTCGGTCGGCAGGGCTGGTCACGTGGCGCGGCAGCTGGCCGTCTCCGGTGCGGAGCGAAACGACGGCGGAGGGTGAGCACGGCTCTGGGTGGCGCCTGGTGAGGGTGAAGTGTATTTGACAGGTCAATCAGCAGCGCGGAAGGCGAGATATACCTCCAAGTGCTAAAAAGAGTGTCCACATGTTTCCGCAAACTGTAATGGCTCCAGAGATGTTCTGTTCAGAGTTTCGCTTGATTTGGCCGCCCAGAAACCTTGCAACGAAATTTTGAATCCGACAATTCATGCGATCCGTGGGCAGCCTTGCATGCCTTTGAGAAGCATGATGGCACATGTATCACATGCGGTTGATCCAAGTCTGGGGGCGTCTTTTGGGTCTACTGAGTCTACTGAGTCAGAAGAAGTCGACTTTCCTCTTTTGAGCAGGAGCAGAGCTCCTGGCCGCTTCTTTTCAAGTCGAACGGATTTCCGAAACCGCTGGAATTGGCGCCAATCAGCTCCGTTCGAACCGGAGACCGAACACCGCTGGCCGCTTCCGCTCTGGCTTTTGGCGTCGATCTGCCTCGATGATCGTCCGGAAGTCTTTCTTCCCGCGGGTCGGAGGGTCTTCGACCGCTTCCGTTTCCCTCGTCACCCGACCCGAAAGATCTGGGGGTCGCAGAATCCAGAATCCAATTGGATCAAGGGAACTCTCCTGCTTTCAGTGCCCAGACGCTCCGTGAACGAAGCCCCCGTCTCCGGTCGACCGAGGTTCCACGGTCCTACGGACCATGGGCGATCGTGTGAGGCCGAGCCGCTCGGCGCCGAGCGGGGTGGTGGTTGAAGCACCCCTGGTGGTTGAAGGTCAATGGCCACCCATCTGGGAAGAAACTGGTGGCAACAAAGTTCAGGACTCCAGGAGCTACAGCTTTGAGTCGATTTTTCATGATTTTTCTATTGACCAGCAAGGTTGGATGGCGCCCTTTTCGAGCCACAGCCATGTTGGCGCCGGCGATGGTTCGACTCTGGTGCTCGGTTGAGTCCGAAACGAACAGACGTTGGCCGAAACGGTTCTGGCCAAGTTGGCCGACAGGGTTGCCGGAAGATTCCAACGGGCCTGGGCCTGTTCGAAGGAATTGCTGAAAATTTTCCATGTTCTTAACACCGCCATTCCCCAAATCCCTGCAAGGCCTGGGTGAAGATTGCTGCGAAGATTGGTTTGACCTGGGACATGCTGGGACACCTTCATCCAAATGGTGAAAGCTCATCTGAGTCTCTGCAGCATTCTTCCATCAGAAGTAGCCCAAGGGATTCGAACACACACACACACATCGATCCCCCCAAAAGGGTAGGACTGCAACAAGTTATGTGTTCGGTGCGGTGGCTTCTGGGGAGGAGTAAGACTTGCCACGACAGTTTCTTGACTCAATTCCAAGTTTAAACATTGGCGGTGCATGGCGGTGATAGTGGCGGGGCTATCTTCGCCTGCTCAAGCCTGCTTCCAGCCACCGTGCTAAGCCGTTTGCTTCAGCCACCGGCGACCTTACTCGGAGAGCATGAGTGAAGAGATGCAGAATTGCAGAAAGAGAACTCTGTTCCACTCATGAGGATGAACTAGAACCATGGCTAAAGCGCTACAGTATGGCTTAACAGTGTGCTCCCCAGAATTCAAGTTGAAGACGACCAACAAGTTCTTTTTGTTTCTTCCAATGCTACCTTTGGAAGAAGAGTCGAGCAGAACTGTCTCAGCACTGCAGGCGTCGAGTCACGCGCTGCGAAGCAAGCTACACATGCCTCAGAGCATGCACCAGTAGCCTCCGAAACAGCAAACATAATCATGTCCAACTTTTTTCATATCCAGTTTGCACTTGCCAAGGTTATTTAACACGTGATGCCTTGACATCTTTCACTACTGTAGGTCTTTTGTCACCGAGAGATCCCTGAGACTTGGCCCTGAACATTTGTGCCAATGGACTCGTCGCTGGTGCCTGTAGACCCCTTTGGGAGGCGAAGGGGGGATGGATGTGTCGCAGGCGGAGAGCATGGAGCGGAATGAACACGATCTGTTCACTTATATCATCCGGTGGTCCAGTTGGAATACAGAGAATGACATGGGCATGTATTGACATGTATATATATATATATCTCACAAGAATGTCCACCAGCAAGATGAAAGGAATCTTTTGTTGATGTGCTTTCGATGTTCCAGCCGGGATGGCATGTCCAGGGTGATTAAGCCGAAGTCGGGGCTCTGAAACTTTGCGGACCAATCAAGTCTTGGTGATTCCTGGGTGGAAGACATCCTCATGCCCACCATCCACCAGCTCCAAGAGAGGGTAGGACGGTCGACCAGCATGGTGGCGACCTGGCGATCTCTTGGGATACAAATCAAAGGATCACTAGTAACAAGAAGCTACGAACGGAACAAAGAACATCGCTACGAACGGAGCGATCGGACGCTAGCAGGGGCGCTCCTGGCCTTACTACTGTAACAAGAAGCTACCGGCGGTTGGAGCCAGGGCCCATGACGGCTCATGACGGCCCATGACGGCCCCCCGATCCAAACGCCGCACCGTTTTTTTCGGCGGATTTGGTTGGCCAATTCCGCTCCATCGTCTTCATCCGGTCGGGAGTCTTTGGAGTCTTGGGGGGAAGCACTTTGCCCAGGAGATGTACATACCTAGAGCCCAGACCTGACCTCCTTTTTGATAGGAAAAGGATGGAAAAGGCAATATTTTGCAATATTTTTGGATATATAGTTTGATCCTCCAAAACAGGGTCACTCAGGTTCTATAATCACAGAATATAATAGACACATGCGGGCTCAACTGCAGTCTGTCAGGTCTGTGGTGCGTTGGCCGCAAGAGGAGGATGACGAAGAGGAGGGGGTCACGAGTGGGGAGGAGATGAGGCTCCGCACAACCATCAGAGAAAGACGCCTGATTGAGACACACCCTGCAGATCAGCCCCGCCTTTGTGAATGTCCACGAGTCCATCTACCAAGTACTGGTAACGCAAGACCTTTGTGGGGTAGTGTGGGGTACCCTCTGACCCCATCCAACTGGCCCTGGCCCAACTGGCCGCGGCCGGAAACTCTCGATTCGATCCTCAGCATTTGCGATTGGCATGTATGTCATGTCACCTTGAGATCTTTGTTTCGGGGGTCCAGAGCGTTCTGCAGATCAACATTATTCCATCCAACAGTTGTTAAAATAGTCACCATGCCTTATGACCCAAGAATGTCGAAGAACAAAACATGGTATCACCTCCATCCTCATCCTACATCCATCCTCCACCTTTTTCCTCTTCGTCCGTTTCGGTCTCACCGTGTTCCTTCGCGTCTCACCGTCTTCTTCGCTTGTTGCTTCAGGAGGTCATCCCGCTTGGGGAGGAGAGCACCATGGTTCACGCGGATGCGATGGAGGCCGGTTCCCGATTCCCGCGGTTGGGCGGGCGGGGCGAAGGATCAACCAACTCGGGCCAGTCCAGAAAAGGATTGAGAGCGTAGCATAGCGCAGCTGTTCCTTTTTGGGCGAGATGGTGCCTCACGCATCAGATCATTCATGATCATGCATTCCCTCCATATTTCCCCAGCCTCCTGGCTTCTACACCCTACTCGCCAGCCTCTTCGGTTCCCCAGCCTTGGCTTCTACACCGGCCACGGGTTTACCCGCCGCTACGCCGCTGCGCCACCAGGAGCTGTCTCTCCTCCCCGCCTTGGGAGACGACGTGAGCGAGTTGGTCACCCGCGTGCGCGTGAGGTGCGCGCTGGAGGTGACTTCTTTGGGGAAAGAAACGGAAAGGAAGGGGAAGGCCGAAGACGCGGGACGTGCGTGTTTCTACACGTCCCGCCAATTGAATGACAAGCAATAGCAATCTAGCCTTGAAACAGCAGCTGCAGCGACGCTTTTTGGACGCACGCCCGACGAAAAGAGCCTGGGGCAACGAAAAAGAATGACAAAGATACAAACAGGTCGACGGTCCTCGGTGTCGAAACACGTTTGGCGTGTTTGCCATAAATGGCGCCCAGCGGTTGGTTTTGGGCCTCCAGTCAACGGTTCAAAGTAGACCCTAAGTAGACCAGCAGACCAGGTAGAGATGTGGAGCCACCCTTGACGGCTTGACGGCCTTGCCTTCCAGGCACCTCACGGCATCATTCCGCTTGGGGATTCCTTTGGACCTGAAGCAACTCGCTTCGCAGGCGCCCGTGCGGAGGGGCGGTGCCCGCGCGGGGCGGGCGGTTTCCGCGGAGCGGGCACCTGCGTACACGGGGGGGCGATGTCATGTGTGCTGGCGCATGTCTTTTGGGGGAGTGGTTCAACTCCCACATGCAGGTATTTGAATCAGCTGATGCAGGCTGTAGCGGCTGTAGCCTGCCGTGAGTGATTTGTGACAACCGATAATCGTGACTGGGTTGAAAGAGACGTGTCTGCAAAATTTGGCAATAGATTGGCAGGAGCGATGGGCCCCCCCACAATACCAAGATTAGCTTGAACAGTAGCTGCTAAGATTTGTGTCCTTTTCCATTTCTCTACTGTTTTTTCCCGAATGCGTAGCGAAGGGTTCTCGTTTAACTCTTGGGGGTCTGGGGGTAGAGCCTTGTTCGCGACCCGTTGCTTCTATGTTCGCAACCGTCCGCAACCGTCCGCAACCGTCCGCAACCGTCCGCAGTAGGTCGCTAAGGCGCTGCCATTGGGGGAAGCTTTTGCAAGTTACTTTTCATGGATGTGTCACGTGTCAGTTTGCGCCGCTATTCCATTGTGATTTGCATGAAAATGGGATGTGGCGCAAGACACGTGATGCGCTTCGCTGCGCAGGCGCAGCGTTTTGTGAGATCTGCAGAGTGCTGCGTAGTTCCATTGGGATTAGCGTTTGGAGAGTCGTGTTTTTGGGGTGTTGGATGTGGCCGTGCCATTGGGATTTGCGTTTCAGGGTGTGGCATCGAAGCTCTGTTTTCGTGACAAGTGTCAGCTGAAATGCCGATTTTGGTGGATGGGAGTGTGCTCAGAACGGGTCGAAATCATTCCAAACGTGTGGTGTGGTGCAAATTTTTTTTTGAAGCGCACATGAGATGATATTGTCATTTTTCGTGGCAGGCGCAGGACTTTGTGCAGCTTTTGAGGTGTGGAAGTGCGATTCTCGTGGCAGGATTCGTGAGGTTGCGAGGTGTGACGGAGGTGACATTTCGTGGCAGGCGCAGTACTTTGTGCGCGTTAGACGTGTGGACGCGGAAAGATTCGTGGCAGGCGCAGGGAATCGGGAGGTTGTGGGAGGAAGCCTCGTGCGAAACGTTCGTTGACGTGTGAGTTTTTGAGGAAGTCTCGTACGAAACGCTCGTTTTGGGGACTTGACATGTGACTTTTGGAGGAAGTCTCGTACGAAACGCTCGTTTTGGAGACTTGACGTGTGACTTTTGGAGGAAGTCTCGTACGAAACGCTCGTTTTTGAGACTTGACGCGTGACTTTTGGAGGAAGTCTCGTACAAAACGCTCGTCTTGCAGCCTCGCAGCGTGACTTTTGGAGGAAGTCTCGTACGAAGAGTGTGCCCTACAGGAGTGTGCCCTACAGGAGTGTCCCACAAGAGTGTCCTACAAGAGTGTCCCACAAGAGTGTCCCACAAGAGTATCCCACAAGAGTTGCCTACAAGAGTGTCCCACAAGAGTGTCCCCCAAGAGTTTCCTACAAGAGTTTCCTACAAGAGTGTCCTATAAGAGTGTCCCACAAGAGTGCCCCACAAGAGTGTCCTACAAGAGTGTCCCACAAGAGTGTCCCGCAAGAGTGTCCAAAATGAGTGTCCCACAGGAGTGTCCCACAAGAGTGTCCCGCAACAGTGTCCCGCAAGAGTGTCTCACAAGAGTGTCCCGCAAGAGTGTCCCACAAGAGTGTCCCACAAGAGTGTCCCGCAAGAGTGTCCCAAAAGAGTGTCCCACAGGAGTGTCCCACAAGAGTGTCCCTTAAGAGTGTCCCACAAGAGTGTCCCGCAACAGTGTCCCACAAGAGTGTCCTACAAGAGTGTCCCACAAGAGTTTCCTACAAGAGTGTCCCACAAGAGTGTCCCACAAAAGTGTCCTGCAAGAGTGTCCCACAAGAGTGTCCCACAAGAGTTTCCTACTAGAGTGTCCCACAAGAGTGTTCCACAAGAGTGTCCCACAAGAGTGTCCTACAAGAGTGTCCCACAAAAGTGTCCCACAAGAGTGTCCTACAAGAGTGTCCCACAAGAGTGTCCCACAAGAGTGTCCCACAAAAGTGTCCCACAAGAGTGTCCTACTAGAGTGTCCCACGGGAGTGTCCCACAAGAGTGTCCCACAAGAGTTTCCTACTAGAGTGTCCCACAAGAGTGTCCCACAAGAGTTTCCTACAAGAGTGACGCACAAGAGTGTCCCCCAAGAGTGTCCCGTAAGACAAGAGTTTCCTACAAGGGTGACCCACAAGAGTGTCCCGTAAGAGTGTCCCACAAGAGTGTCCCACAAGAGTGTCCCACAAGAGTTTCCTACTAGAGTGTCCCACAAGAGTTTCCTACTAGAGTGTCCCACAAGAGTTTCCTACTAGAGTGTCCCACAAGAGTGTCCCACAAGAGTGTCCCACAAGAGTTTCCTACTAGAGTGTCCCACAAGAGTGTTCCACAAGAGTTTCCTACTAGAGTGTCCCACAAGAGTGTCCCACAAGAGTGTCCCACAAGAGTTTCCTACTAGAGTGTCCCACAAGAGTGTCCCACAAGAGTGTCCCACAAGAGTTTCCTACTAGAGTGTCCCACAGGAGTGTCCCACAAGAGTTTCCTACTAGAGTGTCCCACAAGAGTGTCCCACAAGAGTGTCCCACAAGAGTGTCCTACAAGAGTGTCATTTGGACATATGTAGCTTTTCGAACGTGTTTGCATTCGGGTTCGTGGGCTCCATCTTGTTTCAATTCTGTTTCGAGTTCCACCACTTTGGCTGGGCTGGTGCTGGACCATGCTACTCCAAACCGATGCGACCAGCGACTAGAGAGCCTCCCCTCCCTTAACACCCCTCCCAGCTCGCCTCTGAACATGCGTTGACACCATGCAAAAGACCGACATATTACATATTTGCCTTCTTTCCTTCAACTTAGACACCTTTCTTCTCAGGCCCTCCCGCCCTTCACCGCCACCCACCTCGCAGTCGCACCCTTCACTCCGCCCTGCAGGCGCCCAATGCCGAGCTCCGACAACGACACACGGAGAAGGGCCAGCGCTTGGTGCTGATGGGCTTGACCGCGCCCCGGTGGACGGTCCGGCGCCCCGGTGACGGTTATCGCAAGACCCAAGTGACCCAACCAGCCCGGGAGCCTGGGACCCTTTTTTTGGATCGCATCCCAAAATAGAAGAAGAGGTCCCCCGGCACCACCCAGGTTGGATGCTTCTTGGATGGTCATGGAACATGGGGGGGCGTGTTGTTTTTTTTAGAGCTCCAAACTGGGTCGGTGTCGGTTGCCTCTTTGGCTGTTGTGGTCTTCCGGAGTCGCCACGAAACGCCACGCCTGATCAATCGCCACGACTCATACCGCGAGTCATACCGCTCGCGACTGGTTCATCTGGATGTTTCTGGCCTCCAGACTGGGTAGGAAGCCGTTGTTAGGTTTTTCTTCGATGCATCTGGCAAGCCATGTCACTGTGCTTCCATTCCGTCGGTTGGAAGGCCACTTACAGTTGGCCGAACACATCGCCATGATGTGAGTTGCCCGTTGAAGCAAGAACCATGGTCCACGGGTCCTTTTTCTGAGAGGGGTGCCGCACCCTGTTGTTCATCCCCCGCTGAGTCGGACCGTCATGGGTGGGAGAAGGGCCAGTCATGAGCCTCAACTTGGAGGTTTTAAGACACCGTTTCAGAACAACATGGTTGGGTGATCAAGACCTCGCAACCTCGTGAGCCATTTCTTGCGATGGCCCCAACACCGTGGGGGGGCGCCATTTCTCGCGTCGCGGGCGCCACGGAGAAGACGGCCGAAGTCCGAGTTTTGGTCCAAAGAAAGGCAATCTAGAATCTACCAGCACCACCCAAAGGGTGGTTAATAGACCCCCCTGAAGATGTATTTTCCATCCCAAAACCACCCAAACTGGGTGGTGCTGGTGGAGCATCCTCGCAGTTACCTCTGGAAGGGTTTGGAGTCCGAATCCATCACCGAAGATGAACAGACTTGCTAGGGAGGTCAACCTATACTTGGGATTAGGGGCTACACTCTTGCGGACGGAGAGTTCGTCGCTTCCTATGCATCCGTTGCTATGAGCCTACGTCCTACGTGTGGTAGGAGTATAGGAACCTAACAACTTGGGATCATACCAGGGCCTTCAAGGGGTGGTTAATGGATGTTAATGGACACCCCTTAACAGCTAAGGGGCTATAGATAGACACCCCTTGTAGGGTCCAGGTAGGGGTCCTGGTAGGGGTCTGGATGGGTCTGGGTTTTGACCCACCACCTTAGGAGTAGACGGGACCGACGAGACCTTCAGGTCTTAAACCGAGCTGCTCCGTGCTCTCCCGAGGGATCCTTGCGCTCCGATGGCCGCGTGCAGCTCTTTGCGCCCCACGCCACGGAGGAGCAGGTGGGGACGACGGTGGACGGTGAACGAGGTGTTCAGGGGCGTGGAAACGGAGGTGTTTTGGGCGAAGAGAGGTGAAAGGATTTGGAGGTTAGTAGCAAGGAGATCGCTACTGGTAGCAAGGGCATCGCTACTTGTTGAGGTTTTGCGGCTGCTTCCGGATGTTTCCTGGATGTTTCTTGCTTAGGGAACTTAGGGTCCTAAGTGAAGCATCATGCCAAGGCGATGGAAGATGCCAGGATCCTATGCGTTTTCCTTGTCAGGGTGATTGTTCGTTCGATCATCTATGACCGGACCATGCAAAGAATCAGGTCGTTTCTCCGAGTTTCCCAATTCCCAGAACAACAGGGATTACAGTCATCATTGCTAGCAGCCGAAACCTTGGTGCAGCCAGCAAAAGCGGTACTCCCCAGGTTGTTTGTTTTCTTCAATATGATCCCGGTCCCCCAAAGAAAAGCGCCAGCTAATGCCTCTGGCCACACCCACACAACACATGTGTTTGTCGAACTTCGTGTCTCCTTGACGAAGGCGTTTTATTGCAACTTTCGTGGGCCATAGGGCTCCCGTTTCCATGGGCATGTTTTTGCGGGATCAATCGCAGGACCCTCCTGTCCAGGCGCGTCCATCGGTTTGTGTTCTCCCGTCCACCCAAGCAGCAGCAATTCGCTCGAAGACCTTGGAAGCCGAATGCGTGCGCTTTTCTCGGAGCCTTTTTTCTAAGCGTTCCTCGTTGCAGAGGCGCGTCTGATGGGCAAGAAGCTGGCACGTCCCGGCCGTCATGTTTATTGCGAGGGTCCGAACTCGACCCGAAGGAAGGGACTTGGGCCGACGATTCGCTCGGAGCCAAAGAAAGATCGTGGCCTAAAAGAGAGGAACAAGAGATTAAAAGGCGAAGTGGGTCCTGCACACGCAACATGGGGCCTCCCACTCTCAGCTGACCTCCCACTTTTTAGGTGAGTGGAAGATTGACAAAGGAGAGGGGGATGCTTAAATTGGTGTCAAATTTGATCTCCGTGGCAATACCCACTATAAAATTGGGGGAGGGGGGTTACATGTTCATAAAACGTTTTAGGCAATAGACCCCTCAAGGGGTTTGTGAATCATTTTATAGAGAAATGGTTGTGTTTTGATGCTTGATCTTGCTTTTGAATTGGAAATGTGATGTAGTGCATTTGGGCTATCAAAGGGCGCATCAAAAACACGATACTTTCTTGACAGAGATCTGTTTGATCCAACACCATATGTACAGCTGCAAGAAAATAGGCATACAAAAATTGTATAGATACACATACATGTCAGCCCATACTACCAGGCGTAGAATTTCACAGGTCAGGGTTTATAGTCAAAAGTTTTGTTTGACACAGATTTATATATATATATATATTTTTGTTTGAAAAGGCGCCAAAAAACAACACCTACAAACCCGCAGAAAGATACCAGCAAGGTGAATCCAGAAGTTTGGACTCAGGAAACGTTGTACAAATACTAGGAACTTGCAGGAAAATGCAAACATACCAATCAAGCAAACCCTGGGTTCAACAAACTGCGCATGGCGCACGGCCATCTGTGAGTCTGTGAGCCAGCTTGTCTCTTTTTTTTCCTTTGATTAACGACTTCTGCCTTCAGTCTATCATCAGCTCCGTGGCTTTGTTGGGTGACAAACGCTTCGCTCAAGCATCTTGCCCTACACCACGCAAACAACGAAGGTTTGAAAGGCAAGGCCTTTCACTTGGAGGCTGAAGTCTTTTGCTTCTTGCCATTGCAAAACATCAGCTATCATTCCAAAAAAGTTATATTAAAAGAAGGAACCATAACTGGCAGCGCTGGCTACCAAGAAGTTATGATTCCAGAAAAAGTTATAGTTCCAAAACAGAATCATAACTTATGATTTTTTCAAAAAGATGCATAGCCTAAATCTAACAAAAAGCCTTCAACATCAATTTTTTTTGCTAGTTTTGAGCTATGTGTTTTTGTGAAAAACCTAGATTTACAGAGCCCCAAACTAGCAAACACCTTCCCTTCCCTTCCCTTCCCTTCCCTTCCCTTCCCTTCCCTCCTTTCTTCCCGCTTTTTCTCTCGAGTCTGGCAGGATGGAGCGCTCGAGTTCTTGCCCGCCTGCCTTGGAGGCCATTGCTATTTAGGTTGGAGCCAATCGCTACTAGGTTGGAGGCCATTGCCAGGGCAGGAGGCCGTTGGTACTAGGTTCCATTCCTGCTGGCAGGGCTCGCACGGATTGCGGTCGTCTTCCCCGACCCCGCGTCATTGGGGTGGACCGGCGCCGGCGCCGCTGTGCCTGGCCTGCATGGAGACGGGAAGGATTGACGCGGGCGAGACCGTGTGATTGGTGCGCTGTATGAACAGCTTGTTCAGCTCCTTGAGGGGGTGCTCTGGTGTCAATGAAGAATTCCCTGAACCAAACTGCAACCGTCTGGCAACCGGCGCCGTGGCGGCCCAGCCAGTACAAAACCCTGGGGCTAAACCAAGACGTTCCACTGGGTGTTCCACAGAAAAGGTGTCAGTCTCCCACTGTAGGCTACACGCCAACACTGTAGCGAAGGACAACATGCTAAACGAATCCCCCCAAAGACTCTTCCTCTTATCTCAAAGCCCTGAAGATCGTTCTTATCAGCGGAAGCCCCCCAGCACAGGCTAGTGTGTCCGAATCCGAATCCGAGCAGGAACTCCCGCTCGGAGGCGTCCAAAAGACGCCACTGATGTACATGTCCATGTAATGATAAGGTGGGAAGCGATACGAGCAAGGGTGGCTTCATCGCACCGCTTAATGCCGATTGGCGCCGGCGGGGGTCGAACTCGAGGAATGCTTTTCACAAAAGTCGGAAACTTGGCGAGGGGATCCTCAGGTTCCCAGGTCCCTTCTCTCAACCACTGTTCGGTCCTTCACCCACTTTGCCCGGTAAGGCCGGAGATCGAAGCCTACTTCCGGAGCCTTTTGGTCGATGGCGTCCCTGTGGAGTTGCCACGCGCCGGGCCCTCAGCCTGCAGGAGCTCTGACTGGATATGGAGGCATCCCTGATTGCACCTTGTGTCTCCTGGACTTTTGGTCTATCCTTGGGCACGAACTAGAGGAAGAGTTCAAAGGGCAGAGGCTACTTCGGCTCACTCGATATCAAGGATGTCATGAACTTGAGCGACCTCTTGACTGGGTGGTTTCCAAGACCATTCAACATGGCAACAAATGACCGAGGCGCGGTGTCTGAGTTTGACGGTGTCACGACATCGATACTTACGCTCCGCCGCGCGGGGCGGCCCAGACAGGGGCACTGTGAAAATCTCTTTTGGGTCCGCGGGCTCACCTTGTTTCAGGTGCACAAACAAATGATATACCTTGCTGGTGCTGGTGCCGGCCTCAGCGACGCACAGGAGGGTGGAGCTATGAAGAGCATCAGTGACACCTGTGCCAGGCCCCCCCTTTGCCTCAGTTTCGTTGTGCAAGTGTTCGCTCGAAAGTAGCAGGCTCTGTGACCTCACCCTGATCTTGCCTACCAATGGAGAACGATGCAGACAGTGACTTTCCTCCACTTCCACATTATTTTCGCTCCTGGACGGGGCCATTTGGAGATGGTGCGGTTGTTGCTCGAGGCTCGAGCTGACAAGAACACAAGAGATCCAGATGATGGGAGAACCGCCTTGATGGCTGCAGCTGCGAGAGGCCACTTGCGGGTTGTGAATTTTTTGCTCCAGGTTGGAGCTGACAAAGAGGCAGCAACACCAGATGGCGACACGGCCCTGACCTACGCCGCGGAGAGCGGCCACTTGAACGTTGTGTATATGTTGCTCGAAGCTGACATACATGACTGGTTTTGGGTGGTCAATGTACCAGCGGCTCTCAAACCATCTCGCATACAAACATTGTTATTTAGTTGGGGAACGACCCTCCAGACGACGTCCAAAACGACATTGGAACGACCTCCTTAACTACGTGCATCATGTATTTGCTGCTGCTGCTCTTGCTCCTCTTGCTCCTCCTGCTCCTGCTGTTGCTCCTGCTCCTTCTGCTGCTCCTGCTCCTGCTCCTCCTGCTCCTCCTGCTGCTCCTGCTGCTGCTGGTGCTGCTGCTGGTGCTGCTGGTGGTGCTGCTCCTGCTGCTGCTGCTCCTTCTCCTGCTGCTCCTGCTGCTGCTGCTGCTGCTGCCACTGCTACTACTACTGCTGCTGCTGCTGCTACTACAACTAGTACTACTACAACTACTACTACTACTTCTACTACTTCTGCTAATACTACTACTATTACTACTACCACCTCCACCACCACCACCACCACCACCACTACTACTACTACTACCTGCTACCTTTTACCTGCTACCTACTATCTACTACCTACTAGAACCTACTGCTACTACTACTACTACTACTACTACTCTTCCTCCTCCTACTCCTACCCCTACTCCTGTGTACTCCTACTCCGACTGCTCCTGCTGCTGCTGCTGCTACTGCTGTGTTTTTTGTTTTTGGTACTACTACTACTGCTACTACCATGGTTGCCGCCGTCACCACATATGAAGACCGCCGCTTGTAAATCATACGATTTGCTGTTGGGATCATGATTTTCGTACCATGTTTTTTCTACCTCAGGTCAGGGTGACACCGCCAACACGCTCGCTTCCGGTGGCGCTTCCGCCAGAAAGAGAAGCCTTCCTTGGCTGGGCCGCGCGGGCTCTCAGTTTAAGGCACTTTCTTCCTATTTTACCTTATGTTGCGTTTTTGTGCTTGTTCTAGGTTCAAAAATTTTTGAAAAAAGCAAGAAAAAAGCAAAACCAACCCAAAGCAAAAATGCAAAGAAGACACGCACTGCCTAACAAAATGCCAAAAAAATGCAGAATCAAACAAATGGCTTTGCAAGTGGAGACAGCGCTTCTGAGCGCTGCCTGAATCGCAAGATCGAACGAAATCTCACAGCTGGGACATACGGTGGCTTTGTCACCTGAGCAAGTGCTGGCGCCATAATTCGAAAGCACTCCCGGGGAGCATCGAAACCACTGAAGTCACTAGAAACCAAGAAGCCTCTCTTGATGTTGCACATGAACTTTTCAGCATACGGCTGGTTACGGTGCAAAAATTCAGCAAACTGCTGATTCCACTCGCCCAGCTCTGCTACACTTTCTGGCCCCCGGTCTTCTAGGAAGCTGATGTCACGTCGCAACATTATTTTTGCAAGTCTTGTTGCTTTTGGCTTTGTGCTGTGTCGATATGTTCAACACACGATGACCATGATCCAGTTTCCACGTTGTTTGTTGATGGCAGCCTCTTGCTTTTCGAAAACAACATCCAGAGTCACGAAAAATTTGGAACTACGTAACTATGCCAGGGAATGTCATTTTTGCTTGTTTCGCTCCACATTTAGCAAGAGAAACAGCGAACAATTTGAGAAGGTGTGAAACCAAGCGCCAAAACCTGCATTGTGCTACTATGCGTTGGAGCGCGCAGGGCCGCGCAATGTTTTGAACCTTTCTGGTATGTTTCTGTTTGGATGAAACACTAGGGACACTAAAGAGCAAGCATCACCCCTTGAGCAGCGTGCTTCAGCGATCAAAACTCAAACGACCGCTTGAAACACACTCAATTCTCCAAGAAACGTTGGTGTTTCCTAGAAAGCAGAAAACTTCACCGATGTGTCTCAACCAGCAAGAATGTCAGCATTTTTCTGCGTTGGATCCCAAGACTCCTCCCACACCGCCGTTCCTGAAGTTCCCGGACAGGCGTGGGGGTTTAGAGCTTCTTGCTTGTTCAGCCAGCGTGAGTTTGGTGTTTTGAAATGTATTTTGATTGTTTTTGGTCAGTTTTGCGTGATGTCACCACGTTTTTTGTGAAGTGCGCGCGCTAGACCTTTTTTGCTGAGTTGACCGACGTTTATGCTGTTCTTGTATCTTTTGAGCGCTTTTGAGTGACTTTGTGTTTGCAAATTACAAACTTGCTTGCGCACATAGAACTTTTGCAACTTAGGTGCCTATAGTGCTTAGGGCAGGCTTGGTGTAGGCTATTCATTCAGCACATGGTCTTTGCACAAGTTTAATGGTTACATTTTGGCTCTAGGCTAGCTTTAGCCAAAATAACTTTGTGGAGTGAAACTCTAAGAGGGAACCTCTCTGCTCAGCTTTTGTTGATTTGGTCATGGATGACCTTCAAGTGGTGCAGGTTTGGCGTGAGATAAATGGAGTCACTGATGATGGTGATTTTGCCTTTTTCTTCAGTTCGTTTGAGGAGGCCAAGCAGGAGGTGGGGGACCTCATTGCCACTGCATGGCAACGTGCTCGGCAGCAGGCTGATGGCGGAGTGGACAAGGTGGTCCAAGCCATGTTGGCTCG
Source organism: Durusdinium trenchii (assembly GCA_963970005.1). NCBI lineage: Eukaryota > Dinophyceae > Suessiales > Symbiodiniaceae > Durusdinium > Durusdinium trenchii. Next base: position 2,986,206 of record CAXAMN010004446.1, read on the forward strand.
GGAGGAGAAGCCAATCCCGCCGGCCCCGCAGGTTAGGCAACCTGCACCATCTACTAGGGTCCCAGTTCAGCACCGCGTGTTGCGCGGCAGGTGGAGAAACCACCATCTCCAAAGGAGCCGTTCCGCCAGTCGCTGCAAGAGATTGCGGTGAATGCCAGTTGGTTCACGCCTGGCCAAGGTGAGACACAAAATGATGTTATCAGGGCCATGCAGCCCATGCTTACGTCGTTGTTGGAACAGACTGAGGTTCCCACTCTGAAACGAGTGGTGGCTACCTGGGCCGAGTTGGCCGACTGGGGCGAATCCCTTGGTATCAACAACATGAGTCGATTTTACCAGGAGTCGAAGGCTCCTTCCCGTGTCCCCCCAGCCATGCAATGGATGCGCAACAACCTGCGCGCGCCATGGGACCTTTCGCTGTGCGTGGGGCGCTCCACGGCGGCGAAGGGGCGACATGGTGTTGGTGCTCGGCAAGCACCCACTGCTGAGCCAGTAATGTTGTGGGCCCTGTTGGAAGATGTTGGAAGCAGTTGCGCATGCCACCCAGAACAACACTGCAGCTGCACCGGCCCTGGTGGTGACCTACCTTCAGGTCTTTGGCTGCCTTCGGCTTGAGCATGTGCAACGCTCGAAATTGGTGAAGGCGAACAGCCACTCTGTTTACTTTCTGTGCCGAGAGGCAAACAGAAGGGCAGCGGCATGGTTTCCTGTGGGCAGCTCCCCGCCGATGTGTCGTGTTCCATTTGGACATTGGGCCATGGCTGAAACGTCGCTTCATTGACAACACCGCCGAGGCCATCGGGTTCGACATTGAGACTCGGAAGAAGCTGCGAGCAAAGTCCATTTTGGACACGGTGCGCCTGGCGATTCGGGGGGGTGGTCCCCGATGATGAGCTCGCCATGCTGTCCAGCAAGTCTTGGAGGCAGATGTCGATCACATGGGCTATGTTGGCTGAGGTTGCGAAGCATGCTTTCATGTTTGCCATGGTGTCCCTCACCCAGCTGTCCGAGAAGGTTCTCAAGTGGGATGATCTTGGGCACAAGCTCTACGTAGCTACCCGTGAGAGAAGCTTTGATCGAGCCTCCACCGTTCTGCAGGCAAAGGAGGTAGTCTTTTTCACAGCCTCGCAGGCAGTCGGATGAGATTCACTTTCAGAAGGCGAATTCGTTGATGCAGAGATTTTTCACGATTCGAGGTCGGCCCTCAGAGAACCCCCCCCGCTGACGCAGAAAGCGCCTGTGTCGCTGTGGGGAGACCACCGCCTGATGACATGGATGTCGCTGAAGAGGAAGCAGAAGAGCTTCCATTCCTCCCAGTCGAGGAGCCGGTGCTGGAGCCAGGCGATGATGCATATTTTGATGAGCTCGCCGCCAAAAGGTGGAGGAGGCCTGGCCACGGAGATCGCACTGAGCCACCGACAGTGGTATACCGGCGCAACGGGTCTGGGAGCGGCCCCTTTATTCTGTTTGGGGGAATCCCAGATGCAGCAGCATGTGAGGTGTTGAAGAACCATAATGTTCAATTGATTGTCACCTGCTTCAAACAGGCAGCAGTGTCGAAAGGGGCAAAGTTTAGTTTGCTGTGTCCGACGAGAGGATTCACAACCAGCAGTGGAATCACCTCAAGCCACTGGTGCGGCCAACCCTGGAGCATGGAGGCAATGGAGGCTCCATCTACATCCACTGCATGGCCGGTGTACACCGAGCACCGGTGGGAACAGGGATGATCCTCAGCGCCCTGAAGGGGCAGTCGTTGGATGAGTCCATGAAGCATTTGGCCTCTGTCAGGGCCATTGAGCACCACAAGATGTTGGGCGATCGCTACAGGAAGTTCACCAAGTGGGTGCACGATCGCGCCGAAGGAGAGTCCTTGCCCGAGAACTTCGCGGCGATTCCGCTGAGATTCATTTCAGCTGAAGCGGACAAGTCCTTGTGGCACGTAGTGCCCATCGATTTCAACTCAGATGCGCCCAACCCCGTTTGTCAGTGGAAGAAACGGGAGTCATTCTTTAAGAGCAATGTCTGCTTTGCAGACTCTGTGCAAGAGGCATTGTGCATGAAAGGCCCTTCTGCCGCAATTGCGCGCAATTCATGCCAGCAGGAGCACTCGGTATTTTGGAAGAGTCAGCTGTCGCCTGGCGCACGCCCCGCTGACTGTCCCGTCGCCCGAGGAAAACAGGTGCGAGTTCTGCGGTCCGGACCGTGAGAACCTGCTGTGACCATGCTGTGGTTTTGTCTAGAGCGTTTCTTTTTGTGTTTAGCTTTCAGCATTCAAGATGGCTAGCCCTACTGCCATGTCGATCCAGCGGCTGCTGTTGCTGCAGTACCCCATTCGTGAAGCACCTTTTCTCCCATCCTTGTGGATCATGTTTGGCCAGATCAGCCTCCTGCACGAGTTGGTTGACTCGTTTCCCGTTGAAGTACACTGGTTGGGGCCCTCGTGGATGGTTTTCCTCTCTGAGCTGAAAGGTATTATTTGGGAGATGCTGAATGGGTTCTCAGTTGGGCGGCACTTGGCTCACGATGCGCCACCCCCGCTCCCTGAACCCGAGGTCACCAACTGCCAACATGAGGCAGCCAATTGCCAGCAGTACTTGGTTGCCTGGGCCTTGAACCTGGACGCGATGTCAGGGTTGCAATTTCAAGCAGCACTGGGGGGGCGCCGTGGAGGCTTGCCGCAGCCCGTTTGCTGCACTACCGGAAGTTGAGCTGCTTGATGAGCTGACTGAGTACTTAGGGTAGATTCGGCCCCTGAAGTCCTGGGGCACTGGGACCGCCCTTGGTGAGCTTCGCCAGGAGTATGAAAAGTCTGGTGGAGAAGCCGCGTCAGGCCGGAAGGGTCCGCGTCGTTGGCCGAATGCCATTCACAGACTGAAGGTCCCGACAGATGTTAGTTCGGAATAGATGCAATTTTGCAGTTTGATTCAGTCGAGCTGTTTTCCTCAATGTTCAGCCTTCTTTGTGTCAAGCTATCTGCAGTGTCCCAATTGCTTTTAGCACCAGCCATGTCGACCCCTGAAGCTGTTTTCAAGGAGCTGCAGGATAGATTCGACTATGATGAAGCCATCGCAAAGGAGATTCTTGCGACCGGTGTGACGTCGCTTTCCGAATTTCGTTTTTACTCTTCCAATGAAGAAGATGTGGTGAAGACTTTTGTCACCCCGATTACTGAGCTGGACAAGCCGCGGCTGCAAGCTGCGCGTGTGAAGCGCGCCTGGTCTTCAATTGCGCAGGCCGAGAAGGCTGGTGATGCGAGCCAAGTGGAGGGCGTTCCACTTGAGGAGGATGAGTGCCTTCCAGCCAGTACCCTTTCCTCCATGAAGGAGGTGTTTTGGAAGCGCTACCATTGGTTGCCGCCTCCTGAACAGCAGCCAAGTGATAAGCTGCTGAGCAAGTTGAGCCGAGCGCTGCAGAAGAAGAACCTGGAGGTGATGAACATGTTCCAGGTGCGGACCTTGGCCAACCAGCGAGTCGCTACCTCCAAGCGACGGAAGGTTGCGCCCATGGTTTGGGTCGGGGAACCCGCCGACGAGGAGCAGGCTGTGCAGGAGGATTGTGCATCCTACCTGGAGTGCCTGTTCGTCTACATGGTCGCGTTGGCGATGGCAGGGGCCGGCCCCATTCTCCCAGCGCCGACCGAGGCAGAGTCGATTGCCACTCTGTCTCATGATTATGTTGAGTTTCCATTGGGCCTGGCCTGGAAGTACCATTTTCGTGCAGTGGAGGCCAGCAAAGAAATTGGTGAGCGCATGAAGCTCCCGCACATCTCCTCTCTGGATCTGAACGAGAGGGCTGTTTGGTGCCAGAAGTATTCCACCGGCACGGAGAAGCTTGGAGCGATTGTTTATCGCATCTTCATGGAGAGGGATGTGCATAGGTCAGCGGTGGCCATTTACCCTCAAGGAGCATCGGCCAGTGGGCCGCCACCTGAGCCGGCGGGGACTCCGCCAGCTGCCCGAGGAGGCGACAAGAAGGCTGGGAAGCTTTCGACCACTTTCCGTGATGGAACAAAGCTATGTGGTTCGTGGCAGCATGGGCGCTGTGATCGGCAGCGCGAGGCTCGGTGCCCGAATGGTGAGCACCGTTGCGCACACAAGCTGAAGAGCGGGCGCATCTGCGGTGATCCGTATCACACAGGGAGCAGGTGCAACAACAAGCAGAAGCTCTGAGAGGGGGAAAGTATAGTTTCGCAACCGGAGAATCCGGGCCCTTCCAGCACCCCAGGCGCTTTGGAAGAATTCCACCAGCATGTTGACACTATCCAGAATGGATGACCAGCCTCAGGTCCCTGTCTTTTTGGATTTGCTGTCCGGACCGCATTTCCCGTTAGCGCAGGCGTTTGAGTGGGCTGGTTGGAAAATTGTTCAACCAATCGACCTTCTCATTGACAGTGAATTTGATTCAGTCAAGCCTTCCGTACAGAAAGCCATCAATGCAGTACTGCCTCAGTGCCACCTTGTGAGTGCTGCCTCAGTGCCACCTTGTGAGTGCTGCCATCGATTGTTCCACCAAGAGTCGAATTCGTGAAATCAAGCTGCCAGGAACGAATGCTCCGAAGCCTTTGCGAACCGAGAAGTTTCCTCGGGGGGCTCCCCACCTTGACAGGTGCCAGCAAGGACCGGGTAGAGAAAGACAATAGAGTCAGCGATTACCTGTTGGCGATCCAGCGTGTGATCAACCTACATGAGCGAGGAGCTTTTCGGGAGAACCCCAGCAGAAGTCTTCACTGGGTGGACCCAGTGGAAGATCACATGCGTCAAGATGGATGTTGGTCCGACTTTTACTACGAAAACTGTTGCTTTCTAGCTGCCAGGAAGAAAGCCCAAACCATCCGGCACAACGTCCCCGAGCTGAGGTCATTGCCCAATTTGGTCCTTGGTGTGTCCCTGGACGCTTGCGCGTAGCTGGGAACACCTGTTTTCGGTCTTTTTCCTCTCTCCCTCTTTTCCCTCTTCCTTCTTCTTTTGGGTGTCGCTGGATGCTTTCGTCATAGCTGGCAACCCTTCTCTTCTTCTCTTGGTGTGTCCTTGGACGCTTGTGTCGTAGCTGGGAACACCTTCTTTTCCTTTTTCCTTTCTTCTTTCTTTCTTCTCTTCTCTCCCTTCCCCTCCCTCCTGTCGGGACCTTAGTACGGGACGCTACTAGGGGCTCCTGGCCTTACTACTAGGTGCAAGGACGCTACTAGGTAAGAACAGCCTCCCCTTGGGGAGGCGTGTGTGTGTGTGCCCCTTGTAGTCACAGGGATTCTTTTGAATTGTTTTCGTTTACTTCAGCAGGGGGGCGCAGCAGATGCAAGGGACTGCGCCTAACAAAGCTACCTTGCATCTGGGAAGCAGAGCCTGATCAGCTCTGTGTACCTGCTTGATTTTTAACATTTGCTGAGAAGTGTCGTCAAGTGCTAGTGAGTTCTGCAGATGTGCACGGACCGCCGTCATCTTGTTCGACCCGTGATCGTCGATTGGGTTCTTCCGCTTTGGGCCATTTCTCCTTTTGAAGACCTCCAGGATCCGTGGTTCTTACTTGTACTCTTAGGAATTGGTATCCTAGGCCGGCGTGTGGCACCGCTGTCAGTCCGTATGCATATCCATAAGTGTGTGTGTTTGTTTGTATGTCTTTGTGGTTTTCTTAAAACTTAAACCTGTCGCATACATTCTTAATTTTGGCCTACTTGTCAAACTGAGATTGGCCGTTGATAAAGTGGAACCAGACACGAGGATTGCACTGAAACAAGAATTGGGATTGATTATGGTTTTTGCTTTAAGTTCAACCAGCTCAAAAATTATGATTCTTTTTTGAACTGAACCGCCTTGACTTGCGAAATTTGACACTACCAGGACCGGTACAAACGTAATGAAACTATGAACAAACAGGGGGTCATAAAGGGCACTACACCCCCAGAGACACCAGATTGCCAAAAAACATCCATAATTCAACCCACCACCAGACACAAATCCTAAGAGATTTGAGGCTGATGGCTTCAAAAGCCTAGGGGAATCCATCCAAAGACAGGTTTCGGAAAGGGGGTGGGGCCCAAGCTGTAATCTTCCACGGTGATCCATCCAAAGCATGTCCATACATGTCTCCAAGCCACTCGCAATTAGGTTGGGGGAGGTGATTTTATATATTTGGGTTTAAGGTTAGTTGTTCAAAACATAGTCCCACAGGGGGTAGAATTACCATGTTATATCTATAAAATGGGTAGCAGTAAGGCCCCCTAGCAGAATTGCCATGGGTATCAAATTTGAGGTTTGGTGGAAAAGAGGAAGTCAAAGAAACTGGAAAACCGTTCCAAACGAAGATCCACACCTTTTTGTTGAATCTTCTCGTGCCTAACATCTTATGGGATTTATGGGGTACGTGACAATATTTTGATTTGGTGTGGTATGATTGGTTCCCGACCAGCGATGTGAATATACCGAAGGTCCAAAAAAATGCAAGCACTTTTTCAACGTGGATGTGGAGTGGGTAAACCCCCACCGCCCCCGTTGCACCATGAAACCATGGCATCGCAGTTCCACCTCGGCTTTTCCAGCCACGGTGTGGCGCGGTGGGCGCGGTGGTGGCGCCAGGCATCGTGCGGCGCGTCCATTGCGCGGCGGTCACCTTCAAAGATTGGCAGGTGCGCGGCGGTCGGATACTATGGGAGAGGGGTATCTCCGGGATCCGAAGAAATCCGCTGTTGGATGGAGCTGGGTGTTTCTGGGAAAGACAATGGAAGCAGGCAGGAGAGTAAAGAAGGTGGAAGGGGATCACACGTGTTTACGACCCAAATTAGAATCTTTTTCAGAAGGAGTTGGCCTTAGCTAGCCTACTACTTGTATGATGAGCAGCGTTTTGGGAGGGTGTTCCTGCAAGACCACATGGTTGGCACAAGGCTGCAGGCACGGCCAGGCACGGCAAGCATGGCAAGCACGACAGCCTGAGTTGTTGCTTCATGCAGGTGCAGTGCATGTCGGTGACAGCCAATCTGCCATTTTCGCGCCTTGGCTGCGTCGACTGCCGTCTCAAGTGGATCATTAAAAAAAGAACTGAGCGTGGCTGTGGTGGTCATGCCAATTTTCCACATTTGTCGATAGTTCAACAAAGCAATTAAGATGAGAAATCGGATGCTAGCAGAAAGGATATCGACAGATGCCTGGCGGCCTGGATGAAGAAAACATGTTTGTTTTCCCATGCTTTCCGAGCATTTTACTATAGAAAATTGACAGCTTGGTTCTTGAAGGGTCACTGCATGTCACTGCAGTACTTGTTGGATAAACACGAGGCGCTAGACTCTAGACAAAATGGGATGCCCAGAAACTGGTGGTGCCGCAAAACCTCCCGGGTCATCATCACATTTGTGCAAGTGTTGATTTCAAAGACCGAACTCGTCGCTTGACCCATCTGCGTTGGAACATCCCTAGGGATGTTCCCAGAGCGTTCCGTCCCACATGTGGGCGGTCCCTGTTCGGCACATTCGGGTCGTGCCGATTGCGGGCGGTTTCGACCGGCCCAGCCCGGTCGCCTAGGATTGACCTGAACCACTCGGTGGCCAAGCTGCTGGACGCCGATGCCGGAGACGGTTTGCGCCTGACCAGCGAAACCAGGCGCCGGCGAAACCCGGCGTGTTGGTGCAATTGGAAGGATCAGGAGTGATATGTTCGGTGGTGAATCCGGTTTAAGAGAAGCTAACGGAGAGAGAGGACTCAATGGGTGCGTTGTGGCAGGGTTTCCTACGGTTGTATTATATAAGTAGACGAAAACAATGAAACAATACGCCTGTGTTGTCAGATTTTTGTATCTTATTGTTTCCTACAGTTGTATTATGTCCCAAATTGGCACACCAAACACTTGGTCGCACCCTCCCGCACGCTCTTCGGTTGAGAACCGAGCGACGGATGTCGTGGACGGAGTCGGCCGCATCGGCCGCAGGTCCACATTGGTGGTCGAGGTGAAGGAGACTTGAAGTGCTGGGTGGTGGGGCACCAACTGGACTTCCAGTTTTGTGCACGGCTTCGTTTGAGCAACAGGGGTGTCCGTAGACTTCCTAGACCGTAGAGACATCAAACAGGCAAAAGCTCCAAGATGGAACTATATGGAACTACATTGTCAGGTCAGGAACTCGTGTTTTCTCTACGTTTCAGTGTTTCAGCGGCGTCATGTCTGGGAGTTTTTGGTACTTCTTTTTTGTTCAGTAGAAATATATACTGCAAATTCTAACTCTAGGTGAAGTTCCTGGCCGGCTGGGAGATACATGGCCAGTAGGCCTACTGTATCCACTACGGTTCCTACTTTTCGGATGTCCAACTGGCCGAAAAGAAGAACCTTCCTCCTGCACCAGGACCTCGGAAACCTTCGCGCCACTTGGTGAAGATGACCATGACGACCCACTGCGATCCAATCGGCAAATTCCAGCTGAGATGGGGGGTTCCCCGTTTGAACTTGTTTGGGGGTTCCAAACATTTCTGTATACAACCATTTGTTCGAACAGTTTATGTTCAAAACTGTTTGAACAATCGATTTCATCCAATTGCCACTTCAGTTTTCTCTATTTGTAGCATTTTTCTAGCAGCCGCCACGGCAATGGCAGGCTTATCATGTGAATTCTTGTGTTTGCTCGGTCGGAGAAGCGTTTCACCGTTGCTGAAGAAGGTGGGATGTCTCTATTTCATTCTATTTTCCCAAACAGAATGTCCGCAACTAAGGGGTTCTAATGGTGAGGGTGCAGGGTTTGTGGTGGGCTTCGCGCAAGCACAGTGAGTGCTCTTGCCCACAGTGGCGCCCAACCAGAAACAAAAGGACCCTCAAGATGGACTCCCAACGGCTAACGCTCGTGGAAATGCCCACCTGTTCTCCACCATGCAGCTCAAGACGGACCCCACAGAACAGCTGTGGTCTTGCAAACTCGATGCACGGCAGCCTGCGTGCTTGTTTGTCAAAGGTCGAGGACGGCATTGCCACCATGCTCAGCTCAGTGAGACTTGCGTTTTTGGTGCCGGCAAAAAAAGGACAACATAGAACGTTTTTGTTCCGGACAAAAAGGACAACATAGAACAATAGTATATAAACAACATGAAACACAGATAAAAAACAAGCGGCGCCCAAAGTCTTCGCGGCCTGCGGACCTAAGCGGTAGAGTGGCTTGAAGTCTTCATTCTCTGACCACTTGGCATGACTTCCCCCAACTAGGAGACCCCATGTTCGTTTCGCGCGGAAGGTGCATTACTTTGGTGGGCCTTTGTCGTCCCCTAGTTGTCATTGCGTTCTGATTGTGGTGCCCGTTAAAATTGTGGTGCCCCTTAAAATATGATTTCCCCTCCCTCCCTCGTAAACCATATAGTCAATTCAATCCCAGGTTGCTTATGGACTCCTTCCTTGAACAAAATTTTGGACCAGTGCGTGAGGAATATAATAGATTTTGAAAGAAATGCTGGGGTCAGAAACACTTGGCTATTAATTGTTTTAAAGGGAGTTCTTTTGCGATCGGTTTTGATTATTCCATTCCTTTTGATCTAACCAGCACCCAACATTACTACAGCAATTTATCAGATGACTGTTCAACCACATTGAACCATCAAGCAAGAGTACCATAGAATCATTTGAATCATAGTGTGTCAGACTGAGGTGCATGTGTCGCAGCGAGGGCTCTTGATGGTCTACACCCGAGACATGTCTGTGGCCGTGAAGGCCTTCCAGGTGCGCTTGGCATGACTGGAACGCCGTCGTTAGGATATTTCTCCAGGTGTGCTTGGCCGTAGCTTTCTTTTACTGTTAGATCACCCCCATGCAACGGGGTATTCAACACGCATCCATGGGTGATACAGGACTACTGGAGCATAAAACACTGCAGGATATTTTGATTATTCTTTCCAACGTCACATCCCATATTTGTACCCTTTGTAACCCTTTGCACATTGTTTCCTTTGTTTGACCTCATGTGTGTCCGGCTGGTTGGGAACATCTTGAGGAATCCATCGACTGTGCTACTTCTTCACCAGCGCCACGTTTCTCGAACCTCCGCCCGCGCCGCCCGCGCCGCCCACCGGCGGACCAGGTGTTGGCCGGCGTCTTGCAGGCTTCGGCCCAGTGGTGGTCGACCGAACTGCAGGACTGGTCGGGGGGGCCGTCTCGGAGGCCGGGGAGGCTGCTTCCAAGGCGTGGCGGCGCCGGGTGGAAGATGTTCGTCAGCATGGCTCAGACATGAACAGGAAACCCGGCCCACGTGTTTCCAAGTGCTTTTTCGCGTAAGGATCGGTCGGAGGGGGAGATTTTGAAACGTCGTTGGATGGGCATGGGTAGTTTGATCGGAAGACAGTGACTAGTGAGTTCAAAGGCTCTTTGCATCTCGTTGCATGCAGTATGTACTTATATATATATATAGTGATATAGTGGGATATAATGGGATAAGTTCTACAGCTTCCATCAATAAGCCAAAAGCCACGAACTTGCTTCTGCCAGCGAGTGTGCTTCATGCCTCATTCCGTGTCTCGTTTCAGGTGCCAGACCTCCGGAACGCGCCCTGCCCGATGGAAAGCTGCGCCGAAAACGACCGCTTGCTGCGCTGCGCTGCGCAGCGAGTCGCGCGAGAACGACCGCGAGTCTTCGAAGAGCCAGTCGTTCTCCGGACCGGTCCTGACAACGTCGTTTGTACCACAGAACGTACTACATCTCTTTGCACATATTCCTAGGAAGACTTGCTGAATCTTGCTGATGTGGCTGATGTCCCTTTAGTTCTTGATGTTTCTCTCTTGAGGGGGGCTGTCATGTCGAGCCAAGAAGTAGAGATACGGTCATCATCCCCAGTGCAGGCGGCGCTTGATTGACAAGGCCCACGGGTGAACCCTCCAGAAAGGGCATGGATCGGTGGGAACATGCGGGTGTTTGTCCAAACAGAGAACAGGAGGGGGCACGAATGATTCAAGTTCTGCGTTGTCCGGGGGGCACCAGAGGGGAATTCTGCAATCATCGACCACCCCCGGTCTGACCTGTTCCAGTCCCAAACAAGTCCTTGGAGACGGATGGGGTGCCCGATGGGCCCGGGGCGACCACAAGGGGAACTCGGTGGAGGGAGCCGAGCAGTTCCACCCAAAACCAGGTTGGTTGCTGGGTGAGGACTCAGCTAGACAAGACTTCACAGGCTGATTTTCTTAAAAACATGTTTTCAGGGATGGCTGATCAATAAAGCACCCCAACATACACCATTGTATGGAGATTGGAGGTCAGGATGGCACTGGCGCCCCCCAACGTGCCTTGGACAGATGGAGGTCCAACATCAACCACCGACCTTGGGGATTGTGCCATTTTTTCAATCCACCTGAAAACCACTGGATTGTAGAGGAACATTGTCTTCCAAAGGTCAATTTAAAGATATTACTAAGGTTCCATGTTAAATTTTCCCAGCTGTTTATCTCTTCAAGGCTTGACACCAACTAAACAGAAGCTGCCGACAGCGCCGTTCGTCACACCACGGTGTCGATCCGCCAAGGATATATAACCACCGGACCGGGTGCTGAGACAAACGACGAGCCGGTCAGCCTGACCCGGCCAGGTGTGGCATTGGTCGCCTCTGGATTTCTTGAGGATGGGCAGCGCGTGGGGGTGTCTCAGCGCGTTGGGGTGCTTCTCGTCGCCAAACATCCAGATGTCTGTTGCTGTTTGTGCTGGACGTGTTTGGGCCCGATCGCGAGACGTTTCCTAAATTTGGTAATTTGGTGAGCAGACGTTGCGTGTGGCAGTTGCCATCAGTTGCCAGTAATTACCATTTGGCTCCGATGACGCTGGAAGGTGGGTTCAATAGACCTGACTGGGTTTGACAATGGATTCATAGATACATATACATCAGACATTTGTCAAACAGAGTAACGTAAAATGAACCGTTGAAACCCTGTTGTGCTACCATGTGCTACCCAAAGGTGTCCACCTCTCTGAGACATCTCTTAAACATGCATTGGAGTTCACATTTCTATCTTGAGGTTTGTTCGACTCGAGGTGTTGCACGAAGATGGCGTTGACGCTCCGCTCCCGCGCTCTGCCACTCTTAGGCCCTCTTCGGAGGCGTCCGAGAGCACAGGCGAAGCAGGCACGGTGCCGCTGCTTTTTTTCCCTCCCAAATATGTGGGTGGATCATGGGCTGAGAGGACAGCATAGCATGCATAACACAGCTACACTCCGACGAACGCATCACATGGAAGTGGAAAACCCTCTGTTCGTAAAGGAAAGCTGTCTTCCAAGGGACCACCTTCCATGTTAGTGAGTCAGAGTGTACCAAAAAGATGTCCCATTCTCTCATGAAATGTCCCAAGAGTTCCATCTGGCAGCCAGAATTCCACTCCGGCTCTGCCGGGTTTGGCACCTGTGCCCCCACCGGTTGAAGGAAAACCCACTCCAGTTGATGGAGTTTGGGGGAGCCTTCCCAACTCCAAGGGGTGCACCTTCCCAACTCCAAGGGGTGGATCCAACATGTTCATTTGGGTGTGTATTGAACTAGGGAGACCTTCCAAAGATCCCTTGGAAGAAGGGAAAATAGACCAGTCTACCCATTGGTGGTGGATCTCCCTATTGAAATACACACCCATTTGGTCTTTGGGGAAGATTCAATTGTTTGGGCGCTGTAAATGGGCACAGCAGGTGTGTTGAAACAGGTCGACCCCGTTGGTTGGAGGGTTTGCGTATTCTACGATGCACCCAAATCAATGGAAACTGTTTTCTGCTTGGTTTGGGTTTTCTCTACAACAGAGCAAACCTGCTCGATTTCAACATGCCTTATCTAGGTGTTGTGCTTAGAAAGACCACCGGCCATATGTCCTGCTTCTGCTTTGGGACGTTTCTTCTTCACCCTCTCATAGGATCAGTCGATGGCATCCATCACCCAGGGATACCCAATATATTTTTTCCGTAATACGTATATCCCAGACACTCCATTTATGTTTGCTTACATTGACATACATTGACCCCTCAAACCACCCCAATGCGCCACCATATCAAAACGACTCTCCTGATGGTCAAGAACATTCGCGCTCCTCTGTCCATGAGGTGCGCTGGTAGCAGTCAAGCCGAAGAGAACCTGGAAGCAATACGTGAGGCGTCAGTGGTGCCCCGGTGCGGATCGCCCGTGGGGGCGCACGGTGGCTGTGGATCTCCCTGGGTCGATGCGCGGATGTGGCTAGCCACCGGAGCGCCCCACACGCTTCAGGAGCGCCCCAATCACATCCTGAACTACCCCCAACATGTGACCGTTTCGTGAATCAATAGAGGACCGCCGGACCGCCAGGCGAAAGAAGTTGCTGGCGACCTGTCGCATGGGGCAGCTGGTCTTTTGGAGCCGCAGGTTTCTGTCTTTAAGGCACTGACGAGCGAGCGGACCTGAGCGGACCATCGGGGTGTCCTGGCTCGACTACCCTACTACTTAGAGAGATCTCCAGCCCGGACACCCTGACGGTCCAGGTCAGTTTTTGAGGACGGAAATCGCACGCTATGGTCGATGTGATGTCCAGAATAAAGCATTAGCAGCTAAAAGAAAGTCGAAACAACTGTGAACCAAGCCAAAAGGTGGAAACAAATGGCGAGAAACGTGGAAACACAATTGAAAAACGTGTGAACAACCGCTGAGCCAGATAAAATCAACTGATTGCCATGACACGAACGATCTCTCACATGGGAAGCATGCTGGTGGCTGGCCGGTCAGCCATATGATTCTCTATTGCAACAAATGCTATTTGCCAGAACAGTTGCCACCTCCATCTTCTTAGTATTCCCTGATCCCATCTCTGACTTTGACGAACGCCGTAACCTTCTAAAACCATCACAACAGAAAACAACACCCTATGTTTGAGTCGCTGAAAAGATCATTAGCAGGTCTTCCATGTCAATCTGGGCCTGGGGGCTACCTTGGCAGTATGCTTTTGAATCCTATCAGGTTTAGTATGTTTGTATACTGTAATCGTAGCTTTTCAAACACCGACCGCCAGAGCCTTCACCGCTCTTCCAGAGTGTTCCGATGTCCCGTCGTAACATGCATCTAATAAGATAGACCGTATATATATATATATACACGCCAATGAGCGGGTATGGCTTTTGGTTTGAAACAAGGGTGTGCGATGAACAGGATTCTTCGAGTTGGCAGAATGAAAGACCCGCCAGCGCGCGCAGGCGTTACGGCAGCTACTACCGGTGAAATTCGGACGAGATGAGATGGTGGGCGCTCCACGCGGCCCATGAGAGGCGGTAGCACTCGTTAGAATCGAAAGGAATCTGATGGTTGTCTTAGTAGATGGCACAAACTCATTTGATCTCTTTTGTGCCATAACATATGTTGAGCCACCTCTTGAAATGGCACACTCTGAAATGGCTTCATCAGCTACACGCAACGTTGCTTGCGCCATCTGCGAGAGGTTTCAATTCTCAAAAACAGGGCTGGCGCCTGCTATCCAGGGTGGCCCTCAAGTGAAAGAGAGGATTGGATCGCATCCAGGTTTTGGATGATTTTGGGTGCAAAGTCGAACCCTACTTACTTCGTTGATCGAACCAGACGACTTGGCGGTTAGGAAGTGAACCTTCATCTTCAAACTGTTTTGCTGAAGACAGAGCGAAGCAAGTGAACCCGGTACAAAACTTAAGCACTTCAAATTTGTTTTGGTATCTGGCTTTATACACAATCGAGTGGTTGGGGCAACTGGTGGGCCAGCCTGATCTTCGCGATGTGCAACAAGAAAGCTCACAAAGCCGGGATCGATCATTTCAACAGTCTCTAGTTTTAGAATTTTAGAACAATCCAAAAGGCGTATATACAAAGATGACTACAAAGATGAGCTTGACTTTTCAGAGTGAGAAAAACGCGGAATGGGGAATTTATCCTGGCAGCGCAGAAGAAAACAACAGCCTCCTCTGAGTGCGCATGTACAAAACTGAAGTCCGTCCCCGAATGGGGGCGCGCACACGCGTGTCCGCCAACGAAGGTTTAAATGGCCACGATGGGGAGGTGGGACAGTTGGCACGCAGGAGGTGGGCAGATGATGGTTTATTGTAAAACTTTCCATATGAGGATGTAACGCCATTCTGTTGCGAGGGTTTCGCTAATCAACTGTCTACATCACAGGCGCCCTTTCCTTTTTGAAGTACTTGTTCAGTGCCAGTGTTTTTTGATGGCAGGACTCTTTCTTTTTGCTGCGCGCAGGGTGCTGTTTGGGCAGGACTCCCTTTCAGCTTCTTCAAGACCTGGGCAAAACATGACACGATTGCACAGTGAAAGACTGGGGTGTTGAGATGAGCGCACATGACTTGAGCACGTGAAAACTTCTTCTCGGTTCCCTGGGTGGTGCACACGGGTCTTTGGGCACCTAGAATTATTGTTGGTTTGAGATTCAGGCAGTGAATCTGGTGTGAAGCTCTGACAGCTTCGTCGAGACTGGAGAAGCTAGGTGATGCATGGTGATGTCAGCACAGGAGATTTCGGAGTCCGGCTCCGGTCTGAGCCTGGTCC
Source organism: Durusdinium trenchii (assembly GCA_963970005.1). NCBI lineage: Eukaryota > Dinophyceae > Suessiales > Symbiodiniaceae > Durusdinium > Durusdinium trenchii. The sequence continues at coordinate 3,001,663 of CAXAMN010004446.1, forward strand.
AAACCTGGTCCGGAAAACCTCATTGAGCAGTGTTTTTTTTGCTGGAAGTCTCAGACTGTTGACTTAGTACTTTCTGGCCCTTGGAGTAGTATTTGTTGACTCATTGTTGATTAGCCTCATTGAGTCGGTATTTTTGGAATTGGATAAACGCTTTGCTTGGGGAGCTTGGGAACTCTCAGACTCCGCCGAACGCGAGAAGGCGCGAGAATGCGCATTCGGCGGCCGGCGAAGTGGTCGCCAGAAAGAACCACACGCCAGATCACCCCGAGGTCGTCAAAAGAACGCTAGAAAACACACTTATTAATGTTGCCTTCTTTACTGAAAGAACACCCGGAGGTCTTTATGGTCTTTCCGACTCCGCTGGCGTTCCATGCGTTCCATTTGTCCACCCAGACAGACACCTTCCGCGCGCTCCGTCCCGGCCCAAGCTTTGGTTGTCCCCCGGACCAAGCGAAATCGCGCCGGGCAGGTGAACCTTAGAGAACACGACGAACCTCAGATCTTCGGATCTTGGAACTGCCATCCTCAGGATGTCCCCTTCAGCCAGGCTGGTACGGGAGCTTGCTCCGTCTGAGGATTGCACAGCTGCACCAGCTGCGGAAAACGAATGAGATCACGGCGCGCCAACTCATATTGATATGATGAGAAACCTCTGATTCAGCCCTCTTCAGCCGCCGAACTCCACGCGTCGCTTCGCTTCACGCGTCGCCATGGTGCCGCTGCGCTCCGCTTTCGCCCTGGCAGTGGCCGCAGCACGGGAGGGCCAGGCACGACGGGGAGCCGGGACCGGACCGGGGTGCGGCGTTGGATGTGTTTTTTGTATTTTTGGAGCAAGGCAAAGCCAAGCCAGCCAGCACAACTAGCGCAGCGTGCATGGGCTAGCTAGCGAAGTCGGGAGACAATGGAGTTTCTTTCAGAGAGGCATAATCGCAGAAAGAGGAAGAGCTGAAGAATAGTCTTGCGGACCAGGAAGGGGAAGATCTGAGAATCAGAAGGGTACAGTACATTCTGCAGACACTCATGCAAGTTCTACCTGTCTGACGGCTCAACTTGGGACCATTTTCTGCTGCTCAACTTGTGCAACAACTATGTTGCCGAAGGGACACGCTGGCAAAGAAGAACGATGGAATTGACATCACAGGGGAGTGGTTACTCAAAGGGAGCGGGAAGGACGATTTGCGATCGGAGCGTGCTTGCAGGAGAACAGGTAAACCGACACAGATCGTGTAGCGTTTACGCCTGCCGTTTTTTTCTCCGAGCCCTTCTCCAGGCAGCGATGGATGTTCAGGAGGTGCTTGGGTGCTTGGGGCGTGCGAGACGGGGTAGTTCTCTATCTACCTGGGCCCAAATGAGCCTATCCTAAGCATCCTTGGACTGGACAGGAGTCAAAACCCGAGGTGTGTGAGGCGACTCTTAGGCAACGAAAGATACAAGACTTACTGTATATATCGATTTCCACCAAGCATCATTGACCCATCCTGATCTTCGGCATCACAACCAACGAACAAATTGCAAGTGATTTCGGATGTTGTTGCCTCAAGAGATGATGGCCTACTTGCAGAGTAAAGTAGTACAGCCATGTAAGTACATCTTACAAGAATTGCAGATTGTTTCGACGGCCAAAGCGCGCTTCCAAGCGAATGTAAAGCTTGGGCATGGAGCGCTGTAAGAACCATATGTCCCTATCCTAGTGTTGTATATTACAGTATATATTATATGTTATATATATGCTATTGTTATATATATATATATATATTTAAACCACATATTATATAGTAACAATAGTAAACACATGTAATTAAACACCCAAGCAGCACCATGAAAATCAATGTTTCCGCTTCACACGTCCGACCCGTCGTAGTTTCAGGCGGCACGGCGGATGACGGCGGCTCCAAGTTGTGAGAGCTTCGCACCCAGTAGTCGGGGGGCCCGGCGGCCGGAGCGAGCCACATGGTTTGGTATCAACTATGGGTGGCATCATTCGTCGGGGTTTGGAGGCTTTGGGAGACTTTGGGGGTCGTCAGTTGGTCTGCTTGGATATGTTTGGATATGTTTGGATGTTGAATAAGAAGATTGAAGGTCACACTAAAGGCAAAAAGTGAGGTCTTCGCTCTTTGTCTTCGTGCCCCAAAAGGACTAACCCCACCTCCATCGCTCCGGACACCGGCTCCGCGTCCATCGCTCCGGACCGAACGGCGAAAGGTGAAGAGTTGAGAGATGAGCCCTGGTCGAAGTGGTCCAGCGAGCTCCTGCGGGGTCGAAGGCGGTGTCCCGCGGGCTCCACGTGGTCGGGACAAGCGGAGGACGCGGAGGACGAGGAGGACGCGGAGGACGGTGCTTGAGGTGTGGGCCTTGGGTGAGATTCCCAAGGGTCAGGCGCAGTGGTTTTCCAAAGGACTAACCGGAAAGGAGATGACTCTTCAGTGGGTTACACTGTGAGGCTGGGAGGGTGAATTGTTAGTTTCCCTTCAGGATCTTCAGGTTCTTCAGTGGATCGCTGGTGGCGAAAGTGGGTACCAGTTTTTGCCAGGTGTGACCTAGGACCTAAGCCTCACGCCACGGCTCGGTGCCGGTGGCTGGGTGTACCCGGCGGGTAGACTTAGACTTTGTAGTTCCACGGTCTCCCCCCCTTAATTGAAGAGAATGGAGAACATGCCCTTCAAGATCTAGAAGTGATTCCAACAGGGATTGGGGAGAGGCTTTTGAACGCTGGGCCACTGGAAGATTCATGCCACAGGACACCTGCAGTCTTCAAGTGCCCCTAACTCCAAATTCGCCAGGTGGTCTGCTTCGGTGGTGCCTTCTGCTGGTGGTGAAGAGCTCTTCGATGGGTGCTCCCTTGGGGGTTCCCGATCTTTCCCGCTTGGATGCGATTGGATGGGTGGCATCTTGAAGTGACCGGGAGTGGCTGGTGACGACCCCCCCTTGGATGGATCCAGCAGGCACCGCTTGGGCGCTTCGGTGGATGTCGGCATACCGGGACATGGATGACGTGGGGAAACGATGTATGGGAACATCGTATCGAACCCCTGTGTTCTGTGCTTGAACTCGAGAACCCCAAAACTCTCAGCTCATTGAGGCCCCATAGACCCTGCAGTGACCCACTTCGGGAATAGGCATTAGTTAATTTCCATTGCCATTGATATATGTTGATTTTCATCGTTGGCGTCTCGGAGTATCGTTTGTGCCGTTCTTTTTGGAGAATGGAGGGATCGACCTTCCCAAGCCTGCCACTCCGTCTCGACTGCCGGTCTCTCACCGCGCTTCCCGACCGTTCTCTCACCGCTCGGCGGGCTCGCCGTTCCTTTGGGCGTAGACCGGTTCGGCGGGACACGCTATCGCAGAAAGCATCTTCCCGTGGGGAGCACCGAGAGGGGGCCGGAGAGTGGGGGAGACGTGCGGGAGACGTGCGGGGGTTGGCAGATTTGGGCGAAGTGTTCAGCAGTACCTTCAACAAGAGTCCAAACGTGGATGGGGCTTGGTTTGATTCCTCAGATTACTAATCTTTCAGCTGGTGCTTTCTCCGAAATCCTGGAGAAGCTTGTACTTGTAGAAGGAGATCACGGCTAGATGACGACCTTCCCAAACCCGCTCCACACTGGGACATCCACTTTTGGGCATGGGACGAACAGCAACAACACCTGCTAACAAGGGACGATATGGACGATTTAGAGGACGTTGATCTGTTTTTGTTTTGAATTTTGGGATGTTTTGGGAGTTTGATCGCCTTTTTTCTCTCCGTTTGTTTTGGTCATCGGTATTGTCCGTCCGGCCGCTTCGGCAGCCGGAGCCGCCCTTGGCTCGTGCGGCTCTCGGAACTCGCGTGGACGCTCGGAACTCGTGTGGACGCTTGGAACTCGCGCCTGAGGTCTCGTGCCCAGCAATGAAGTTCATGAAGTCACTCCTGGTGCCGAACCGATTGGGGTCGTGACGTTGTGCTGGGAGGGCAGGGGCAAAGCAAGCAGCAGCAGGCATGAAGCGAGAGAGTACTGCTGTTCAACAGACCCTGATAGACTCCAAATGGACATACTTGGACTTGGACTATTATATCGATTTGACCCGCCTAGTGATGAGAAGAGAGAGTCTCAAGCAAGCTATTGAGTCTCAAGCAAGCTATTCACGAAATTCCTTGGGTGTCGATGGGAGAACCCATGACGCACAGCTGAAAAGAGAGACACGACCCTTTTAAAACAAGTACAGTACTTGTACCATCGTGTACCCATTAAATGGGAGTACGAGCAGAGGGTCCAGGCACTGGGCTCCCAGTGCCACGTCTTCCAGACGGGAGGTGATGACATTTCTTGAAGGATTCCTGTGATCTGTTCATTGGAAACACTGCAGATCTGGAATCAATGCACACGGCCAAACCTACCAAACCAACCAAGGCCATACCCAACAAACGCAGCCCACCCCATGCGACGCAACTTCCCCCCCCCAACCCCACGCAGCGCCACACCGGACCTCCACCGGTCCGCCGGTCGCTTCAGGTGGCCACTCTGGCTGCGAGTGGTTCGGGGAGCCCAGCGCCGCGGTGCAGTGCGTGCCACACTGATGCGCCGTGAGGTTGTTAGAATCTGAGATTGTTTAATGTTGGCCAGGAACCCATCTTGCTATAGCCAAGCAATTTAGTGAAGAGAATTCGCAGACTGCATCTCTTGCCAGTTATTCAGAAGGGAAGCAAAGACTCGGATCTGAGGATGGCAGCCATCTTCCCTGCAACAAAACCTGGTTTCATGATGTTTCATGGAGTTCACGGCTCGGTTTCCTGTTTGGTTTTCCGGATTTCCATGGATTTCCTGGTCTTGCCTGGCTGGTTTTCATGTCTCGACGAGGAGTCAGATGGTTTTTTGGGAGGCACCGCTACTCGGCACCGCACTCCAAGGCTTGGCCATCACCACTCGCACGGATTCCATGACCAGCGGCAACCCCATCCGGAAGGCGGGGCCGAGATCTCGCCACGTCTGGGCCGGGCCTATCGCAGCCGCGGACTGGGGTCCTCCCGCCCCGGACCCCGAAGAGGCACCCACGGGATGCATGTATGACTCTATGACTCTATGACTCTATGACCTACTGTATTTGCTTCTTTTTACCATATTTACCTAGCTGAGGGGTGGTTTGATTTTCAGGTTGTCAAATGGGGCGGCATAGATGCCAGTCCCATCGGTTGTGTCTGGGTCCCAGCGTGGGCACATAGAGATCTCATAGAGTCCATCCAAGGCGTTGGACAGAGATATACCCTGAGAGTCAAAGACTGTCAAGGGGAACTTCCTTTACTTTTGACTTCTAGGGCTCTAGTTGAGTGGACCCTCAAAAGGCTCACAAGACTGAGATATACAGACTTGGCTCCAGACGAAAAGCATCTAAAGTAGTGGCACACGTCAGGCCTTTTTTCCAGGGTTTAGCTACGTTCAGCCCGCTGCCTGAGAAGGTGGTGTCAATGATGGAGAAGATGGCCGATAAGATTGAGGATGAAGCAAAGAAGGAGCAGCTTGGACCAAGAATATGATGAGAAGCTCGGGGCTCCTCGTGCAGCTGTTTGTTCGGCAAAGTAGCGAGGATTTTGTGGTGTTCATGGTGCAGTTTTGTCATTTCAAGTTTGGTTGGTGAAATTGTTGGGTCAGTGGCAAGTCAGTAAATGCCGATGTTATATGATTTTATGTGGTGTTATGATGTGTTTCCCTTTGTACGCAGAAGAGGTGGGGAAGAGCCAACATGGGTGGCCAGGTATGGTTGGATGTTGCTGGGCACTTTTCTTGTACAGCACCATCTGTCGGATCATGCTTGGCATGGATCACCAGGGTAGATGGCCTACCCGGGTGGCCTACGGGGGTGGTGCTACCAAGGCGCCTACCATGCTCTTGGCTACCAACTGTGACGGCTTCACGATTGGAATGAATGTCATGCCAGACCAGTTGGCAAGTTTACATTGGAGGGAACACAACCAGCATTTTGTTTAAAAATATAAGTAATTATAAGTTGTGTATATACATACTATATTTATCTTCCCAAAATGAATGGATGGTTGGGTAGGGACATTTTGGGATTTGAAACATACAGGGGTAACTCCTGATCTTGATGCCATTTTGGCTCAAGATCAGGGCAGGGATTTGTTTTTCGCCATGCCGGCGATTCGCCGCACGTCGCTCACGGTGTGGCAACCGGGGGCGCGGCGGTGGCGGCGCGGGCACCGGGGGAGCAATCCCTGCGAGTTGTCGGTGGAGGACCGACGAGCTGATCTGGGGGCCAGGTCAGCCTACATCGTGTCGATTTGGGACACGGTTGAGCGCCGGCCGGACGTGCAGGCTGACCATTGCCGCTGCTGTGGCGTATTTACAGCCTCTTGGTGCGAGGGCTGCTATTTCCGCCGACCTGAGAGCTTTGGGGCGGTGTGCGCTGAGTGTGATCACCTGCACTTGGTCTGTGATCAGTGCAGGTTTGATCACATCTCTTGGGAGCAAGGCCATGCCGCGTACATCGAAGAAGGAGGCCAAGACACCGAGGACCAGGTCGAGATCACCGGGTGGGGTGACAGGGCCAATTCACCCCATTTCGAAGCTACCTCCAGCCAGGTCTCCATTGAGGAGGTCGCGCAGATCCTCGGAATCTCAGCCCAGCAGGCCAGAGACCTCATCAAAGAGCAGCTGTCCGGTACCTCCCAAGCAGCCTCCAGTGCTTCCACCGAGGCAGGCAATTCCTAGGCAGCCCATGCCCCCGCCTGGACCTCCTCCACTGCGGCTGAGGAGGCCGCGGTCGCCTTCTGTGTCGCCTGGGCGCGGCCGCATCCCGGTTGTGACTGTGCGCCAACCGGACCAGGCCATGGAGGCCGATTTGCTGGAGTTGGTTGCCGAGCGCTCGGATGAGTTGGTACAGCTATTTTGCCACCAGGGCGTCCAGACCTGTCAGGACGTGGTTGGAATTTGGTCCCATGGCGGCGAGTTGGTGACGGAGCTTGAGCACATCCAAGGCCCCCTGGACGCCGAAGAAGCATTCCAGGTTAGCGCCTTATGGACGCTTGCCGCTCGCAGGGCCCAAGATCACCACAGGCGCGTTGCCAGAGCGGTGATCGGGAACCGTGTTTCAGTCGTGGAGACCACGTCAATGGTGGTGGCACCTCAAGGCACAGGTCCCAAGGGACACGTTCGTCAGCTGCTGGAGACTGGGTTCCCAGGGCGACCACCAATGCTACTTGCAGCTGTGGCAGCCGATCCCCACACCAAGGCTGAAGCCAAGAGGGCCACCAAAACTCAGGCCCTCTTTGACCTGTTGCTGAGCGATTTTCTCAACATCGCCGAGCTGGGGGTGACCTGGGAAGAGTTGAGCGATCCCGTACGGCTGCAGCAGTTCAAGGATCAGATTATGCAGTCCACCGGACGCCTCACCGAGGCGCGGATTGGCGCCCTGCTGGCGGCTTTGAGGCGATGGCAGCGGTACGCCTCTGAGAAGGCTTTCGCCGTTGCCCAGCCAACACCGCTCCAGTTGGGCGAATTCTTCCGCGCCGTGGCCCAGGGCGGCCCTACAGCAGCATCCTCGATGTTCCAGGCCTTGAAGTGGTTCAGGGTTACCTTTGGCCTCAACTTCAATACAGATCATTGGCTTACCCAACCCTTCAGGCTGCTCCCACCTGATCATCGGGTCCAACAGAGGACCGAACTACAGCCCTGGGAGCTGGTGAACCTGTTATTGATGATGAAGAAAGCATCAGGTACCCACTCGCTGATTTTGACATTTTTTGTCTGGGCAGCTATTTCGTGTGTACGCTTTGAACATTTTCAAAGGTCACATTACATTGAGAGCCACCCCCAGTGCCTGATCTTCGAGTGCTCCCAAGGCAAAGCTCGACGACGTGGAGCACGCCCTCCTTACTCGTGGGCTATGCCAGAACTGGAGTTCCAAGGGCTCAGCATCCACCGGATTGTGAGGGACTTCGTGACCATGGAGCTGAACCCCCAGTTGAATTTCCTGTGGCCGGCCCTCCAACTCAGCTCGGATGATCTCTGGGAGGTCACCGAGGGCACGGCATGGCTGGTGAACAGGAAGATGTCGAGGGGTCGCTTTCTGGAACTCCTTCGTGGCGCGCTCATCACCATGCAGGTGGATCATGCCCAGGCCCGGGGAGCTGGCTACAATAGACTGCGCCGGTTTCTGCCCACCATGGGCATGGTGTGTGGCTTGCAGCCATCAAACCAGCAGGCCATTGGAAACTGGCAGGAGGTCCCCAGTGCCGGAGGCCCCGAACCAGTTCGTAAGAGCAAAGCAGTATGGTCAATGGGCCTTCACTACGCTGGACAGAAGGTGTTGCACTCCGCTGCCGTCAAGAGGGCGTTGGTTCAGAGGTTCCTCCACCTACTTCGGCGCAAGCTCCCGGAACTGGCCCTCAATGCAGATGGTCTCGTGGCCCGTGATGCCTGGACCTGGCCCGAGTTAGCCCAGATGAGAGAGCTTTGGACCATTGGAGGCAGCATTGATGACGCCTGAGGTCCAGCCCCCATCAGAGACACCGCCCTTGGAAGCCTCGGGGAGTGCCTTGCCTGTGGCAGGCCCAGCAGACGAGGTTAAGACGGAGGAGGTAGACAACGTCACACCCCCGGTGGTGGAAGCTGACCCGGCTGCCCAGTCGGTTTCTTCGTCTACTACCTCCTCGTCCGCGTCGGACTGTTCGGCTATGGGCAGCGACTTGGAGGGGGTCCTGGCAGAGGAGGCGGCTATCACAGAAGCCAAGTGGTTCGTCCAAAGCCGTCGAGTTCACATTGTCAGTGGCGTGGTTGATGAGCGCCAGCTGCCGTATTGCCGGGATTCACCTTTCGCCCAAGACCCCAAGAGCCAGGGCGAGGGCTTCGGATTGGTTGTTCGGAGTCAGTTTTGCCAGCGATGCCTGGCACGCATGCCACGAGGCCTCTATGCCTCCCTGGCTGACCAGTGCGGATGGTTGCACTGAGTGTATAAAAAGCCGAGGGGCCAGAGCCTGTGGGGGTGCTGGGTCGGGGTCGACGTGCGTCTAGGTGGGGTTCGGTTTTGACTTGGTCACCGACCGTTCCGACGTCGTTTACCCCAGTCGGTCGTGTTGGTTGGGTCCCCTACCCCCTTTCTCTTTCCCCCCTTGGGGTTGGCTTGAAGGGGGCACCTTCGGTCTGTGACCTAGTTTGGCCTCCCCGCGGATGCCACCGGAATGGGGAGGGTGTCGGGGCGTGGTCATTCGTTCGGACGGACAGGGTGGTAGGTCCGCGACCTCCCCCTCGGAGTTTGCTTTGTCGCAACCCAGCTCCGGGCTCACAGGGATCGTAGCTAGTTCACTCAAGCTTTCGTTTGTGGTGCCCCTACGACCATGAGCAGTTCCAGGCGCATTGATACATATCAGGATGACCGTGGATTGACAACCTGCTTCGCCGGGGCCAACATCCTGGAGGAGTGGAAGAGTGAGTTAGTCCACATCCACAAGTGGGAAACCTTGGAAGATTTTGTCTACTACTTCAATGAGTCTTCCATGGAAACATCATTGGATCAGGTACTCCAGCCCACCAAGATGAAGGACAACAGGTTGTTGCGGGCGCGGCTTAAAGCCGCCCATGCAGCTGGCCTGGAGGCCATTCGTGCAGCCGCTGCAGAAGCAAAACAGCCAGAGGCAGTTGATGAGACACTCCCCGAATCGACAATGCAACAACTTCACAAGGACTTTGCCACCAAGTATGGCGTGGTGTTGGATGCGTTCCTGGAACCATCAGACGCCCTTCGGTCCCGTGTCTATAGGGAATTCCGCAAGAGGACGATGTCGGTCATCAGTGTGGCAAAGGTCCGATCTATTCTCCACCAGTCGGCGCCCAAGCAACAAGAATCAGTCCGCCTGGGTGCGGGCGTTCAGCGTGAGTTTGCAGCCGACGACCATCGTATCGTTCGCACCGTGGTGGAGTACTACTTTTCACTACGCACTTTGGCTTATGCCTGGGCGTGGGGAGGTTTGTACAAGGTGTCAGACTTCGATGGCAATGAGAAGGTCTTCATGCCCCTTGCCCCAGCTATGTCATATGCAGATCAAGCAAGATGGCTTCCCTCATCCGCCGTGGCTACACAGGGCAATCTGCGCTGGAGGAGGCATTACGCCAAACCCATATTGACTGGCGCGCCCCGGGGGTCCAGCCAACCTTGCCTGAGGCAGGTTCCTCCCCAAAACGGCGCGTGACGGAGAGCGACCAGCCACAAGAGAAGGGTCCTGCCAAGGAGCGGCGCATGGTTAAGACGGACAAATGGCCCACTATCTCTATGTTGAAAGGGGGCCAGAAGATTTGCAAGCCATTCAATGATGGGCGTGGTTGCACCAAGGCGGGCTGCAAAGATCTGCGTCAGTGCGATGTCAAGCTGAGCTCGGAGAAAGCCTGCCTGGCCAGCCACACCCGGCTTCAGCATGAATAGGGACAGCGCCCCCCGAGGGTCGGGGAACCCCGGGGGGGCCCAGGCGAGGTGGCCTTGAATGACCCACTTCAGGCTAGTTCGGCATCTTCTGAGGCCCACCGCTGCGTTCTCCTACGACCTGACGGCCACAGTGGCCACACCCCGATGGCTGACCGCCTGTACGGAGCAAAACCTATCACTTGGCGGGGCCAAGGGGATTTGCCTCAGTTCCCGTGGGCAAAACCTTTCAAAGGTACATGGTTGGTCCTGGACCTCTGGTCGGGTATTGGCGGGTTATTGGTTGCTTTATTATCAATGGGAGTTCATTTCTATGCGGTAGCCGCTGAAATGGATGAGGAAGCGGCCCATTGCACCCAAGCCGTCATGCCCCAAGTTGTCCCTGTCAGACGAGTAGAGGATTTGCGCGCCGTGGACTTCATCCCTATGCTGGTCCGACGTTCCTTTCGGGGGGCCCTCCTGGGAGGGGGCTCCCCGTGTCAAGGCAATTCAGCCCTGAACCGACGCCGCAAGGGGCTTGCTGACACACGGTCACAGCAACCGCTTGAGCTCCAACGGCTGGTGTCCGAATTTGAGCAGCTGCCGGCTTGTCAGGGCATGGAGATTGTTGCTTTCCTCGAGAATGTGGCCAGTATGCCTAAACAGGTTCAACAGGCCTATGAGACCTGGCTGGCGGGACCGCCCATCCTACTAGACGCCAGTTCATGTGGCTGGGTGTCGCGTCGCCGGTTCTTCTGGCTTCGATCCCGAAGAGGTGTGGTTGGCCCTGACCACCCACCTCCAGAGTCGTGGCAATGGCGCACATCTACTTCTGGAGTGGCCGAACTGCGGTATGTGGGGAAGAAGCCTCTACCACCGCAGGTTTATTGGGACGACCACTTCATGCCCCTGCTTTCCCCTCAGGTGGTCTTGCAGCAAGCTGGCAAGGGTGCGATGCATACATTCACTCGTGAGTTTTACCACCCGGAGGACCGGGTCCCCGAAGTGAGCCCCGAGGCAGCTGAACGTTTCTACGCTGATCAGCGCCGTTTTCCCCCGGGGGCATATGAGGAGAATTCACTCCTTTGGCAGGGGAGGCAGTGGCGCCAACCGTCGCCTGCTGAGCGCTGCCAGTTGATGTGCTTGCCGCCAGCACTGGTAGCACCGGCTCGGGGCAACCAAGTGAAGCGTACCCAGGTCCAGAACTCTTTCATTGGTAATGGCTTCCATATTCCTTGTGTGGTGGCGCTGTTGGCTATGCTACCTAGTATTTTGGAGGCAAAGTTTGTGCCATCCTTCACCTCCAACGAGGAAGCAGCATTGGGGGCCAGGTTGCGGCATACAGTCTGGGAACCAGGCCGCCTGGCAGTCATGCCGGGTGTGTTGACTGCTACTGATGTGTGCCAGGACCTGCGGCTCCAATTTGCTTTTGCCGACATCCCAGAGCGGACTTGGCAGCAGGTCCCGGCCCGGTTGCAGGCCTGTGATCTGGTGAGTTTGCAAGCTTACCCTATGTGGAGGCGGCTCCGGCAAGAGCCTTGGGAAGTGTTGGGACCAGTCCCTATTTGGGGGCGTATGCGGACAGCTATCTTCGCTGGGCTCACAGGACAACGCTACCCAAGCTCCTCAGCCAAAGGACTGGATCATCTTTTGCCCCCGGGGTTGGGCAAAGATGAACATGTGCAGCAGGCTATGCAACTCCCGTCACCTTTCCATCCTCATGATTGGCCTGAACCCGACGTCTCATTTGTGGTCCAGGCACTGGGTGTCTGGCAGCAGTTTCTCCCAGTTTACAGCCAAAGGCTGCGGCATGCTCTGAAGGCTGTGGAAAAAGCTGTGCAGATCCTGAACCCGTGCCTTGCGGCGGTAAGGTGTACTAGTGCCAACAAAGTAGCGCATGTTAAAAAGCCTGCTTTTGTTGCAACCATGGCATGCCTCCTGCGGTGGCCGGACCGTGATATGGCCCGCCAACTTGTCCAGGGGTTCGCTATTGTTGGGTCCCTTCCGCCGTCTGGGGTGTTCCGAGGTATCCAACAAGCTGATAAACTCCCTTTGGCTGATTGGCTGGGTCCATCCGCCGAAGAGGAGGTACAGCGGTTGATCCGTAGCCGACCCCCCCTGCACGCCCCGGAAATTTTGGCCGTTACTCAAGATGAGATCATTAAGGGTTTTTGCAGCCCACTCCGAACTATGCAGGAAATGAATGATCAATTTGGCATTGGTGGCTGGCGCGCAGTGGAGCGTTTTCTTATTATTCAGCCTGATGGCAAACAGAGGGTCATTGATAATGCCCGCAAGAGTGGCCATAACAAGCATACCTCCATGCAGGAGACCATTTCGACCGTTAACGTTGATTTTGTTGCCTCCGTTGCTCGCACGGTCAATACCACCTTGGAGACCCTTGGGTCCGACCCTCCCGATTGGCTAGACTTGAGATTGGGCACAGATGATTTGCCTGATGCCTATCGAGGCTTGCCAGTCCAAGACGACCATTTGCGGTTCTCCAATGTGGCCGTTTTCGTCCCTGACGAAGGCTGGCGGTTTACCACCATGTACGGGCTGGCTTACGGACTAGAGAGCGCAGTTGTCAGCTTCAACCGATTTCCCCAGTTGGGTATCGCGATTGCCAGACGCTGTACCCTGTCTCTCTGTGCTGCTTACTTTGATGATGAACTTGCGGTTGATTTTGTTCACCATGCGGATGTCTCGCAGCGCGGACTCCAGCTTGTTTTTCAACTTATGGGAGCGCCACCGCAAGCGTCCAAATCATTTGCTCCTGGGCGGAACCGCCACTACCTTGGTACATCAGTACATGTTGGAGATTTTGTTTCTTTGGGATCAATTCGGTTCCAACCCAAGTTCACCACCCAGAGAAAGGTCTTAGCTAAACTTCACCTTGCTCTAGCTACCAACAGTCTGTCTCCAGACGACGCTGGCAAGCTCAGAGGTGACCTCAACTGGATGTTTAGCATGTGCGCAGGCCAAGCAGGTAGGATCGCTGGACCTACGCTAACTGCTTTACAGCATGCTGACTCCCCTAGTCTCTCCCCTGAGGATGGTGTTACCCTCCGGCTTTCGGTCGAGTTGGTCACGTGCCCAGGGCCTCGAGATGTTGCTGTCAGGGCGTCCCCGCGCCAACCAATCCTAGTTTACTCGGATGCGTCCTTCGAACATGAGGTCCTTCGAGTTGGCTGGGTTATTTTTGGCCAGTCCCCTCGCCCACAAGGGGTGACCTGTGTTGTCCCCCAGGCGGTGATTCAGTCCTGGACTGCCCGCACGCAACAAATTTATCCAGGTGAAACTCTTTGTGGACTTTTAGTACCTTGGTTTCATGGAGCCACCTTGCGACACCAGGATATCTTGTGGTTTATCGATAATGAAGCAGCTGTGGCTTCACTTATCCGTGGCTCCAGCTCCCAGATCGATGTCCATACCCTGGTTCAGGTGGCCCACTTCTTATTTCAAAGATTTCAAATTCGTGTTTGGATCGAGTGGATAGACTCTGAGAGTAACCCCTCTGATGGCCTTTCACGAGACGGAGTTTGTGATTCTTGGACAAGATCACAACCCTGGGATGTGTCAGAGGTTAGCTACCCGGAACCCCTCCGGTCCGTGTGTCACCCTGCACACCTTTCCCGCTTTTTAGAGTGCATGGACAGTGGGTGATGCGAATACAGTGGGTGGTATGTTAAGTTCATCTATGATGACTTTCCAAGCTGGTCAGT
>CAXAMN010004446.1:3015777-3085249 GCA_963970005.1 Durusdinium trenchii
AAAAGAAAGAGTCGTCACTGCCACTCTGTGAGTTCCCCTTATGTTTCATAATATAAACAGCCCAATTTACAAGTCTAACAGGGCGTCTGCAAAACAACTCGCTGCCTGGCGCATTGAGTCGGCATGAATGGTCATTGAGTGTTCTTCTCGTTCTTCTCATTCCATGTTGGGCCTCAACACAGAGGAAGTAGCTGGGCTCCGGTGTCCTGCCACGGAAGGAAGTAGCCCCATCCCTTCCTCCGTTTTCTTCGGGCTTTCCTCTCCCAGGGCCGACCAGTACGACAAGTTCGAATGCTACTGCCAGGAGCTCAAACCGGTGTGGACCGGCAAGGCATCGGTGAAGACGAGAAGGATGTGTGAAAAAAACGGTCAAAGCAGGGAGGTTTACCTAGAGAACTCATGTCAGTGAGTAATTCAAGAGAGATGGAGTACTCAAAAGCCAATGCAGTTACACTACAGTAAACTACAGTACAGTATGTTACTTTTCCTTGGACTCAGGGCAAGGTTTCAGTTGACAGCTAAGCTAATGTCCACTTGGTGGCTGATCATTGCAAAAAAGATCATCACACAGTATGAACCATCAGCCACGAGAACGAAGAGAACAAAGACATACAGAATTCCGGGAAAGGAAAAAGGCCAGCCGATCATTGTTCATGTGGCATGTTAGTGTGAGGTGCCCTATTTGTGAAACAGTCCTGGGAGCGGGCCATGTTAGTGTGGACACACTGAGTTTGGCAGGTGCATGGAACACGGTGAGACTAACATGGATCATTTCCAGATACTGGATTCCCTGGATCTTGGCTACTTCTGACGTATTCCATGTTAGCATGCTGCATTTCTAGTGCACCAATCTTCATTCCGGCCTTGTAGTGTTCTACGTTAGTCTCCGGAATCACCTTTTCCTCTCATACCGGTGCTTTCCATAATCCCCGGGACTTCTAACGAGCAGGTGGGCCATGTTAATGAGCATTGAGAGTTGGAGCCACGTTCAATGACAAACTTCGCCGGAGTAACTGTAACCCGTGGAGCCACATGTAAGGCTATCTATACCCCTCAAGCTCTTGCACAGAGTTTCTGACAACCAATAGAGCAAATAAGAAACTACCTGGTTCTTCCAAGCGACCGAACTTGATCTCCCAGTTTGAGGTCTTTTGGGCCTTTCTATTAGGGTCGCTTCGGGACCCTCAAGCTCGATCACGAAGCTGGCAAGAAGCTGGTAGATGAGACTCCAATGTTTCGATCGCCGAGGCAAGAAGACCATAGCCGAGTTGGATGAGAACATCCGTCAAGCAGAGACGAACCCGGTGTCTCAGGTGGGTAGTGGGCAGATATGGGTAGTGATGGAACACCTGGAAATGTCATAGATGCTGGATCAAACAACCACACTCTCTCTCTCTCTCTGTTGATGCTCTGAAGAGAAGGGGATATATGATGTTATATGATACTAGCGTCAACCCATTATACAATCAAGGACCAATCTTTCAGCATGCTTTCTTCTTTTGTGACAGACACTGGAGCGTGAGACATGTATCATGAAGCCACACTAGCGTTTCGTACACAGGGATACACACGGCGCACGCAGTCATGTTGGTTGGTACCTTCCACGGCAAACCATGATTGAACCCGCAGAATCCATGATGGCACTTTCCACCGATGACCTGACACTGGCACGGGACCATGACCTTCGAGATGTTCGAAGCAAACCATCAAAAACAGGTGCGTCTGTGGGGGTTTATAGAAGCCAAGCCAAGCCGCGGTGGTCGATCTCCTGGAGCGTGAACGCGTCCACCTGGTTCTGCGTATCGTCTCGAGGCCGACATCGATAAGAAGAAATCCGAGATCGCTGGGTTGCAGCAAGAGTTGAAGACTTTGAAGGTGAACGTGCGCGAACGCGCGAACGGGTCAGAGGGTCCGGAGGGTCGGGGATGTCGGACACAGAAGGACGTCCGAGAAGCTGAGCTGCCTCAGCTTGAGACTGAGATGACAGGGAAGAACAAATGGCGATGCTGATGTTTGCATGCTTTAGGGTGTGATCATTTGCTAAGGGCTGCTGGTTGGCCGTTTGCTGGTCTGGTATGCAGGGGGGGGGAGAAGTGCCAACAGCCTGTTCTTCACCTGTAATGGAGGCTGCGAAAACCTCCGGGCCTCCGGGTAGAGTTTACTTTGTCGTGGTGGGGAGGGGGTCTCTTACCGTACGTGGTACAATGATCCCTTCATGGGTGGCTTCATGGTTCATTGATAGGTATCACTGCTTGCAACTCTACATACCGCCCCGGTCGAAGATGGCATATGCTCGGAAGTGGAACCATCATGAACCATCATTGTTTGTGAAGGAAGAAATGCCGCATGCCACAACATCCACTTAGTGATCATGCTGTCTTTGGAGTGACATGCATACCACACCTAATTGCCACTCTCTGATGGAATCGTTTGTCCCACCCAACGGGGTCTCCCTCTCACCAGTTGAGACGCCCATTCCCGGTCCACCGGTCTTCTTCCGCAGGAGGACCGCATCGCAGAGGAAGAGACTCTGAAGTCCGCGGAGATGCAGCGCGGGAAGGCCGGAGGTTTTTCCATCGTGGCCGATGAGACGGACGCACTGGGGTTGGCAAGATGATGGGGTACCGGGTGAGCTTTCAATAGAGACTCTGAATCCTTGATATGTTTGAACATGGTTTGAAGAATCCTTTCCACATAAGGTGAAAGAGAGAAACTGGTCTGTAACGACCGGTCAGGGAAGGAGACAAATCCTTCGTGCTTCAGTCCTTGCCAGGAACATGAATCCTTCGTGAAGGAGGTCACTGAAGAAGAGGAGGTTCGCTGAAAGCGTCAACATGTCGTACTGATGTGACTTATGTGTCTGTACTCAGACTCTTCAGTCTTCCCAAGTGGTGGTTTGTTCTATCTAGTGACGCAAAACAGTCTTGGGCATGTGAGCCAGGAGCTCTGAGGAAGGTATACGTGTCTCTATCCATGAGATGATGAGTTAAGAAAAGATCACCTCCCATCCATGTGCTTTTCTCCATTCACGAAGTTCCAGAGAATGTAGGCAGGCACCCAAAGGAGCACAGCTTTTTTTCCATGTCTTCTTCGACTCCTCAAGATTTGTGCGACGAAAACCGCTTTGAAGAGTTCAAGGAGGACCAAGGAGGATCATTTTGTGAAACTGAACAGCTGTGCTGCGCATGGCTGGAGGTTGGAGGTTGGAGAAGTTCAAAACATGTGGAACAAAGCTATGTCTGTTTTTGAGGGGCCCATGATGGCGGCCCATTTTCCACTTCTACGCTTGTGACGGGGAAGGTAGACAGGCTTTTCCCACCGAACACACATATCAGTTTTCCTTTAACGGAGCCAGTGAGAAGGGATGGCCGATGGCAGCAGGTCGTCCAAGGCATTGATGCCGCGACCACGGTGTGGGGCCCCGCGGGAATTTGATTGATACAGTAGCGATGGCCTCCTTCCGACTAGCGATGGCCTCCACCCTAGGTGCGCAGCTTTTCCAATGACGCTCATGAATCATTCGTGGTACACGTCGACAGATCGAAGCTGTCTCTATAGCTCCCTAGGTGTTTTTGGTTTCGATTCCTCCAATCTAGATGGAAGGACCACACAGCAGCTGCACGGCAGATGTTGAGTTAAACATGAGTTAACCAGGTCGGGTCTTACGGGCTTCGCACCCGGAGCCTGACTGCGGTGGGGACGTATGTGCTCGCCCGCGGCCAACGGGGGCTTTCAATTCGGTCACAAGCAATTCGCGGAGCTTTTTGTGGGTCGTTCGTTGCCGGTCGGTGCTTCCACGGTCGGTGCTTAGGCCCTCAAGGGCGGGGAACCCACGGCCTTCTTGCAACAGACCAATAAGGCGGGGAGAGCGAGAAGCTGCTGGCGAAGCGAAGGGGAGAACGCTGACAAAGATGAAGATGATCTATAGACACCTACCATGTATGGAACAACTGGAAGATATGCCGATCAGTTGGTGTGGTTTGGGGGATTTATACCATATTAAGCCCTATAGATACATGGAGTGTCTGGGTTATGTACACTCCGACGCACACATCACGTGGAAGTGGAAACCACATGAAACATCATGAAACCACCCTGTTGGCTTCAAGATGCTTCAAGGAACGCCGTCGTTCTGGGTTTGGAATGGGTGCACTTGTCACATTTTTGCACAATCGGACAACATTGGTGGGAGCGGGATACAATCCACTTTGAAACATCCAGCCCCTGAAATTCCTGGCCTGCCAAAGGAATCAATTCATCAATTCGCTCCCCCCCACAAATCTTTAGATCTTAATGTGTTGTCAGCAATCCGAGTTCCTACAATCATCGAACTCGTTTACCAATCATCTCTAAGCCTCAAGGCTGTTTGGGCTGTTTGGCAGGTCCGGAGTCTGGGTTAGGCCATGGGGAGGCAGACGCGTTCGAATGGGACATCCGCAGCGCTGAGGTAGGTCGAGTCAGGGGCGCCGGGTCGATTGGCACATCGATGGACACCCCACCCCCGGGTGCCCAGGTCGGTGCGACGGTGCGTCGCCAAACCGAAACGAAAACCCCCACACCTTCGAAGCCGAAGCCGAAGCTCCGTTGCCCACCGGACTCTTGGCCGAATGGCCCGCAGAATTTTGCTCGCGTGGTCTCGTGCGTGGTCCGGTTCGGGAGAAAGATTGGGCGGGCCGGAGCATGACCACATGCCACATGCCGTAGCGTAGTGAGAGGAATGCGGGTTCAGCGGGCAGTGTTCCCAACATCTTAATGGTTGGTAGGATGAAAAAGTCGAACACTTCATGCAAGAGTTTCATACACGTTCCCCTATTTCGCCGGACGTTGTGACACTCAGGTGTCGCGCGTCGCACACGCAGTGGAAGCAGTGGAGCCCTTGGTGGAAACGCACGAGCGGCAGTGGGAGCGGCATGTTCGAAGAACACTTAGGATCAATATGGCAGGGGCCACGGTAGTGGGCGCCGCACTGACGCCCCTTAGGGAGCCGCTGCCACTTAAGGGCCCACGGCAGTCGGCCAGGATCAATATGACCTACGGGTTATAGCGTAGACCTCCAATTGACTTGATCTACCAACCTGTACGGGATCGATTGACTTGACTTAACCAAAACAACTGGACACACACACACACAACAAATAGCTGGGGCATGCTCGGTCCAACAGGTAATCGAAGTAACCAACAGAGGTTAAGTGACCATATAGGACCCTGGGGTACCTATGGAATAGTCCATAGTCTTCTTCAACCTTTGTTGGAATAACAGTTGTCGTGATGATCGTGATGTTTCAAATCTTAGTTAAGCGGCAAGGTCTCAGTTTCTTGGGTGCTGACCACCAAAAAACGACTCGCCCCCATGCGGAGTGGGGATTTGCGGAAGCTTAGCTGCCCGCGATCTGCAGCTTCTGCGGCTCAAGATTCCAAAGAAGAATGGGAGGCCTTTTATCCAGTGGAAGCAGTGGAACTTGGAAGGACTTCTCGACGGGTCGTGGGGCAGGACCTGTCGTTGGGGGGGTGGTTCTGTGAACGATGTGAATCGAGGATGGCGGACTTGCGGGGCCAAGTATGCTGGCCCAAGTGGAGTTACCAAGTGAGAGCACCTGTTGGAATGACCCAGTTCCGACGCCAATTTTACTGACAGAATCCACGGGCGTGGCAAACCGACATGGCCCCCGAAGAATCGGATGACCTTTGAAATCCAAGAAGCGTGAACTATGGCTTGACCAGATATGTATGCAATAAGATAATGACTTTAGCTAACATCGGTTTCCCCTCGCCGACTTCCTCCCAAGTGTATATATAAATCGATAAGTTCTTGAGATCCCTTCGCCCGGAGCGCCATCTCGAGCTTCTCCCTCACTCTAACTCGCCAAACCATGTGGGGCACCAGAAATAGACAAATTATAACACATTATAATATATATATATGTATATATATATAGCTGAGACCAAACTTTTCTACCAAGACACGTTTCTCCATCAACAGAACAGGTTCATCAAAGGGGAACATTGCGGCAAAAGGTCGTGGAGAACCTTATGCGGTTTTGTGCAATCCCGCAATCCAGGTTCTTAAACTACACTGGAAAAATACGACTCAGAAGGCCCCTAATGGAAGAGATGTGCATGCTGGTTCCTGTAGAATGGTCGGGTGCGAAGCCGCTTGCAGGTGAGGTTCCGCTCCTCCAGCCACCATCTCAGTTCCTCCAGCCCCATCGGACCGACAGCCGGATCTCTGGAGGACGACGGCTCTGAGGCTGTCCAAGATGGTCAGGATGGCAGTTTCCATGTGAGTGGCAAAGCGAAGGCGCGCCACGGCGTGAGCGGAGAGGGTCAGCTTGACCGTTTCCCACCGGTTCCGTTGGGCAGCCAGCACGTGGGCGGAGCGTTCGGGCTGGAAAGCGATGCAAGGCACTCGATGAAACACAGGTCCGGGACCACACCAACCCCATGAACGACACTTCCGGAGCGAGTCTGGTCCATTTATACTACTTATAGGTCCAGATGACTGAAGGAATTGGCGGATACACTATGCCAAAATTTCCAGTTCCTTGCTCATCATGAAACACATGATACGATGTCGCACATCCATACAACTCCCTGCTGGAACCTTGTGTATGACCTTTCATCCCTTCACGTTGAACATTTCCGGCTGCAATTGGTATAGACCGGCCTTTTGATGGTTTAACTATATGGTTTAACTATGGTAACCATATAACCCACATTGCAAATCCATCCGATGGTTTAACTATATATGGTTTAACTATAGTTTATCTATGCCGTTAATCCATCCGATGGATTTCTTTCATCACCCACATTCGTGGATCCCAGGGCGATGCTCCGGTGTGTGCTCTCTACAGCGAGGCCATCTCGTCAGGCCTGTCACCGCTCAAGGAACATCGTGGGGGCTGAAGCGGCTTGCGGCTTGAGATAGATCCGATCCTTTTCCAGTATTATATAGGAGACTTGTATAGATATCTAACACGAGAAGATCTCCAGGAGTTATCAGATACCTGTAGATACTAGAGTGACGCTTTTCTCTTTTCTGCAGGTCACCTTGGTTCACTGTTGAGTTGATTCTGTGCCGCTCTGACTCTGGGAGGTGAATATTTTGAAGTCACCTGCGAGCAGCTGAAGGAAAGTGCTTTCATTGGCATCAGCCACTGGCCGCCAGTTTGGGCAGGGTGGCTTTTCGCACGGCAATGGAACATCAATTAACTGGGAGAAAACACCAGACAAACAATCGATTATGTAACTGACTAGTAACTGTGTATGCACAATTGGAAGGACACTGGTACTTACTTTTCCCTTGAACCAGGCTTTGGGAATCCTTCTGGCTGCATTAGATTCTAAAATACGACGAGGAATCCGTGTGTGTGCGTGTGTGCGCGCGTGCCAAGAATCAAAGCCAAGAAGTAGACATGATTTGCTGTGGTTTCCTTCCCCAGTGGGAGCCCTCTTTTGTGAATCCCTGCGGGCCTCGGCGCGTATCGCGAACCGGCGAACGGCGAACCTTGGAAAGGAGTTGCTGAGTAGCCAAGTGTTTGGACATAAACTTGAGCATGGATGGCATGGCATGGCTTTGAATCGTGTCAAGTGTCCTTCTCAGCCTGTGATTCCAGCAAGGAAGGGGGAACCTTCGCAGGTTCATGTACGCTCCCTGAAATCATGGCTACATGGATGGCATGGCCTCTCGGATGATGACCGTGAAATCCGAAGACCAAGCAGGTGGTGCCATCCACTTCCATGAATTCTAAGATATTTCAAGGAATGTAGCACGTGCAGGGTGTGAAGGCTGCAGAACGCACGTGTGACTCGAGTTGTGGCAAGCAGTACGAGACGTCGTACCATGCAGAAGAAGCAGCACTGCTTTGTCGTGTGGCTGGTGCTGACTCGGGTCTCAAGGACGGACCGGGAGGTGGACGGTCCGGTGGACCCAACAGAGATGTGTAGATCAGAAGATGCCCAGGAACTCAGACCACTCGTCCCAAGAGAGGTTGAGAGACCTGAACTAGGACCCTGGTCTGTGGTATATATGGGATGGGCGACAAAGGGCTGTTCAACCTCTCTTGGTCCCCTTCCCTTTCGAGCAACATCGAATTTCTGGATGGCCCACTACACTTCTGTGAGGCACAGAAGCGGCCTTCGCCAAGGGCTACAAATGCATCTTGGCCTGGTTTCCGGATGAACGCTGGCCAGCAGGAAGCAAATACATGATGCAAATTGGCTGCCAACCTTTCCCGAACCTGTCTTCTTTGACAGACTTCACATGCCAGCCGAAACCATGGGTTTTGTTTGCAAAGTACGTAGTTCTAGTAGGTCTTCTACTCTTCCAGGGAGGTGTGCTCACAGTCAACAACCCCAGATGCATCCCCTGAACCAGAACCGCCCACATACTTTTAGACTCCCGGCACAAGAAGGTGCTCCGCCACACCATACGAATAACCCAACCCAAGAGTAACCATCCAACCCAAGCAATCTTTCAGGGTCTCCTCCGTGTCTCCCTCAGCCGCGTCTTGCCGAGCCTTCCACCTTCTTCACATCAGGCCGCGGGCTGTTCTTCGGCGGTCCCGGGAACCTGGCGAACGGCGGCGGCCTGCTGCGGGGCAACTTCGGCGACGGCCGCGTGGCACAGCCGCGGAACGGCCGCGAGAGCTCGGTTCCGAGCAGCCAAACGAAGCCCATTTGGTCCGGGATGTGTTGGGTGGGTACTTCCAGCGGTTGACTTCGGACATCTTAAACTTGGAAGCAACCTCCAAGTGCTCACATCCTTCCAGTTGCGAAGGTGCCGTTGGATTCCCTCTTTGTGAATTTCAGTTGGCCGCTGTTGGCTCGTCCTATTATGTCCTACCAGTATATAGGTTACTACCGTCTGTTTCACTTATCCTTGGATGGTCCGTCGGTCAGGCCACGTTTGCTTGAGTGTTTGGCAACCGCCCATTGGCCAAACTCAGGATGCTGTTACAGGGAGAGTTCAAGATCTCTACAAACAGATACTCACAAAGCCTCTTTTGATATTGAATACCTCTGGGGGCTCCAGCTTCGCGTGGCCACTCGGCTGAAGCTCCGACTCCGAACGAAGGGGTCCACGCGACATTGAACAGCACCGTGAGTTGGACAAGGTCTTCAGACCGGCAGTGTGGTGGGCTTCCTGAGCGACATCGAGAGCTCCACGGTGCGCGGTGGGACAGACGAGTGACCGGAGTGACCGAACAACAAAAACCCGGTCGCCGAAGGCAAGGAATCTCCGCAGGGCGTCCGGGCTTTTCATTCGGTTTTGGATGGTTTTGGTGTTATTTCATATTTCTTTAAACATCAGGTTCATACCGATTCATAACTGGTTCATAGAGTTTGGGTGTGGCTTGATCTGCTGGGTGGGGATGCTGGTGGTGTTGCGGCGCGAGAGAGTGTGCCGGATCTTCAAATGGGTGTGTATAGTGTTTGAATAGGGAGACCCCTTGCAGGACGACCTACTGTAGAAGGGAAATAGACCAAAACCTCCCTAGCATAGTCCAATGTTTAGCTGATTGGTCGCGTCGAACGCGTGTCACGTGGCGGTGAGTGAGAGATGTCTCAAACATACCGTGACAGCCGTGACATTTGATCTTCCACACATTTTCACACCTCAGGGAGACACCTTCTTCGGCAGCCTGTCGCACGAGTATACCAGTACCAGTACATGACTATTTGATACCATTTGCTTCAATATCCACGTCACTGAGTACTTTCTCAGCGCTAAACGCATGTGGATGTCACGCCAGGTGAAAGTCACCGTCTATCAAGGCGGCCGGTGTTTGGGCCAGGCCTTCGAATCGCCCCTTCAGGAGAGGGGCTGAGTCGGCAAAGAGCGGAGATGGCCCAACCAATCGACCCATGAAGCGTCGGAAGACAGTGGACAAATCGCCGGGCAGCGTTGTGGAACTATCATCTTCCAGTATTGGATGATGACGATATAACTATATAACTATATATATAATTATATATATATACATATTTTGTAATACACTATTAGAAAATTGTAGTGATAATGCTATAATATTGTATAAACATACAACATTGTTTATCATTTTGATATTTATACATTTATTGTCTATATTAGTGTATGGGATGTTGATAACACCCCAAGTCCAGGGACCCTGTTGGTCATGACCCTGGCAGGTCATGCCTGTCAGGGGCAAGTGGTAAGAATGCGTGGGGAGGAATTCTACAGAGTTCAGAAGGCCTTGTCGCTCAGACTTCAAATGTGACTAACTCACAGTTTTGTGATTCCTTGCTAATTGCAACCTTGTCGCAGTTCATGACATGTGGCAGCGGCATTTTCCCTCCTAATGGATACATGGATAACAAGTCGTTTTGCAATGTCTTGCAAGTTGATGGATGTCCAGTTTGCCAGGACCCTTCGGCTCCAATCTTCCCTGTGATCCAGGCCAAGGTGACCTGATGTCCGGTCTTTTCCTCGACGTATGCAGTGCTGTCCGGGGTCCTCCGCTGCGGGATGGCGGTGATTGCCTGATAGAATTTGCTTCAGAGTATCTGGCTGTGGGTCCAAATCAGACTGGTGCCAGTTCCAAGGGTTCACTTGGATCCTAAGGAAGCCAAAACCAGCCGGCGCAAGGTTGTGGAGCCAACCAGACTCGCCATGAGTCAGAGAGTGCTGATTGCACCGCCTTCCAACATGTGTGCAGTTGATAGTTTTCTTTGGGGGCCTGTTACAAGCTCCTTTTCAATCCATTGGGTTTTTAGGTGGTTTTCCATGGGGGCGAGCAAGGGCACATCCATCTCCTGCTTGCGCGGAACAAGGCGGACGGGGACAAGTTCAGGATTGTGAAAGCGACGCCGCCCAAGGCGCGTGGGAATTGGGTCGGGGCAGTGCCATTTACCGAACTGTCCAGACCTCTGACACCTGCCAACTATGCAGAATTTTTGCCTTTTCAACAAAACCAGTGCAGAAGGGTCACCTATATATTCACCATTCCAACTATGGGTCTTCCATCTGACATCTTTCACCTTCCAACTTTTTTTCAACAAGACCAGTGCAGAGTTGGAAGATCCAGGTATCTGAGGGAGCTGTCCATTCTCCAGCGAAGCGACTCCCCACTCACAGCGATTCTGCAGGAGCGGCGGCGTGAACCAGCTGGTGGGTCGCACTTTGCCGTAGGCGCCTGCTTATGGGGCGGATCTGCGAGGGCGACGGCGAAGTGGGGGAATGAAGCTGGTCTTCACCAGAGGAACTGCTGGTAGAGAGTAGTCTTCACCCAAAGGTGGAACGTTTGCAGCTGAAATTCACCGGTGTTTTTCTTCTGTTATAATCTCTTATATACTGTAATCATATATATATATACACAAGTATATAGTATATATATATACACAAGTATATATAATATACACACAAGTATATATATAATATACACACAAGTATATATATATATCATATATATATATATAATATAATATAATATAATATATAATATATAATATATAATATATACTATAATATATATATATAATATAATATAGCTGGAGGGCATACCAATTTCCTTTTCTTCCATCTCTCGGCCTTTAATCCGGCACCGTCGGCACCCTCAGCACTCCAAGCACTCCAGAGCGAGACCACTGCGCCGATTCCGTCTCGTCTACCCCTTGCTGCAGGGACCTGGAGAGTGGAGAAACTCATGGTGGGTCCTGAGTTGGGTGAGTTTCCCTTGGCCAGCAAGATGGATGGGAAGCCGGTGCTGCTCACCATCAAGGAAGGGGCATGGCTTTGTGGAGGGGACTTTTACTTTTTCGTGGTGGCACGTGGTGGTTTTTTGGTCACTTCAAAGTCAAAAGCTCTAGGATTCTGGTGGAAAATTGTAGGGTGACCTGCTGGAGGGATCCAATCATTTCTTCTGAGCGGAACCGAAAGCACCATCCAAACCCATCCGAAAGATCTCAGCTCCACACCCTCCCTGCCGTGACGGTCTCGAAACGGCTGACGCCCCTGCCGGTCTCGCGCGGATGTGGGCCGAATGGAGGGGAGATGGAGGGGGAAACAAAGGTGACCGACTGAAGTCGAGGACCAAGGTGAGAAGAACCGAACATCCTCTCCTGTTCTTTTGCCCATTGGTGTGTAACTGTGTGTGATGCGTGTGTATGTATTTATACCCTACGGTGAACTGAGAGGTGGAACTGAGATGGGTAGGTGTTTTTTTCTGGACAAAAGGGACGGAAGACGGCAGAACGGATTCTTTTGATCCTAGTCATCGAACATTTGTGGCCAGGAGGCTGAAGACAAGAAGTTCCACCTGAGTGCCAAAGTTGCAAACACCATCAATTTCCAGGTGGTCCTCAAGCTCCTTGCTCGATGACTTCAGAGAAGGGGATGCTTCTTCAAGCTGTGAAAGTACGACGCAAGGAGGAAACAAGATATCCAATATGTTCTTGTGCACCCAGCTACGACGTTCGATTTCAGTGACTCCCTGGACAAAATCCAGCAGTCAGAGACTGACAAAATCTATGATTTCCTGTGGCCCATGTCCACCCTCTGTGCCATTGAAACGACTGAGTCATGATGTCAATCGCGTCAACATGCTCTGGTTCCATTCATGTGGAAGCCTGAGTTGACTCATCAGGGAAGACCCTTCAGCAGCGCCCTTCGAAGCCGTCGAGGCGGGGTGCTAGGCCGCACCGTGCCGCACACACCGTCGGTGTGTGTTTGGGGGGGGTGGCGAAGAGGTGGGGTTCGGTGTAGAGACCTGGGCACAGACGCCCCGTTTTTTGATGAGTCGGATGAGCCTCGGATGATACAGGGAGGGTACGATGGATGTGCTTCTTGGTTCCTGAGGTAAGAAGGACTGTTGGTTGCCCAAGAGTTTCTGCTGCGCAATGTCTAAGGTTGTCTGGTTGTCTTGAGCTGGCCGAGAATTTTGAAACGCATGCATGGCCAAACAAACACACTCCATTGTCTCTTGTACAAGAAGGAGCGGAGCACATATGAGGCCTAGCAAACAATATCTATGAGCAGGGTTGACCTGTGGCTCGTATTGAAGATATTAAAGGGTCCCTAAAATGCTCACTTTTAGGGCGACTTAATCGCTGTTGATGGCTTTCTAAAACAGCGGCAAAGACGTCCTTGGGTACATAATCATATAGTGTTTGACATGATATCAACTGGCCCGAGCCTTCAAAGACCACTAAAGGAATGGCTGACCTGGTGGCGTAGTGTAAGAATCCTTAGGTTTTTTTAAAGACCGTAAAACATTGTTCGAATCCTCGAGACTGGATCGCCTGGGATATCGCGATAATCACACGAGAACTCCTGTCAACAGAGATGAACAGATGATCCGAGATGATTCCAAATGTGTTTCCCTGGGACTTTTTCCAAAGATGTCTACAGATGTCTACAGATATTCCAAGCTTCGATTTCCAACCAACCGCTAGCACTCAGAGCAGGTATTCGGATCATTGGGCGCTAAAACCAGGGTGTGCGCCATCTTCTGCGCCAGCGCTGTCTGGTTAGACAAGTTAGCCAACAGTGGATGGCGCAAGCCAACAGTTCTTTGTGTGTATTGGAATAGGGAGACACCCCAGAGATCTCCTTGAAGGAACATAGGCTAAAACTCAAGGCAATTGCTGAAGGGGGTCTCCCTGGGAGGTGGGACGACCACGCATCGACCGATAGCACCTTGGGACGTGGGATTCGGAGTGCTTGAGTGACAAGATGTGCACGGGCTGCTGGGCTGCTTTGCAGCAGCGCGACTTCTCGTGAATGAAGAACCCTGCATCCTTTTTTTTCAGCTCTTTTTCTGAAGGGTAGAGCACCTGCATTCGTCCAAAACCGGGATCGCGCAAGCTTGCAGGTCGCCGGCGGCATGTCCACCATGATGATGGGCACGCCCGGCGAAATGGAGGCCATTTCGCGGTGTGTATCGCGCCGTGGGGAGTCCAGTGTCCATTTTTGTGTTTTTGGCAAACCCTACTGGTAGTCACGAGATGTAACAAGAAGCTACTAGGTTGGAGGCCATCGCTATTAGGTTGGAGGCCATCGCTACTAGTAACAAGCTGCTTTATAGGTTGGAGGCCATTGCTACTAGCAACAAGAAGCTACGAGGTTGGAGGCCACCCCTATTTGGTTGGAGGCCATCGCTACTAGAAGCTACTAGGTTGGAGGCCATGGCTACTAGTAACAAGAAGCTACTAGTAGTTCCTGGCTGTTGGAGTCCCAACGCTGTTGGATCTTTGCACCGTTCATGTTGGTGATGTGCATGAGTTCGGTCGGAGGGATGGGGGTGAGGGGTGTGGTTTTCCTTCAGGTGGAGTCGGTGCTGAAGCTCTCGGAGGTGCGAAAGTGGATCTTCAACGAGAGCCTGCTACTCCAAGGGCCCACGCTAGAGGAGAGCGGGAGGAGAGGGGAGAGATGTGGAATGGACATGGAGGACCAGTGAGTTCGAAAGGGGTTTGGATGGGATGGAATCGTTTTGTTCGCAATGCAAGACCTCCTCCCAGAGCTTTGCAGTGACTGTGACTGGGAAGGGCCAGAGGTCCAAGAGTCTTTGGAACTAGATTCAACAAAACAATGCGTGCCTTATCTCATGTCAACATTTTGTGTTAGAAAGCACAGCCAGACACCATCCGAATGACCAGTCTAGACACCTCGCATGATCTGTGGGATGATGTTTCTTCCAGCGCTGCCAGGTGTCCCTTCTGCCTGCAGTGGAAGAGATGCCGCCGGCGCGATCCCCCGCCCGGTTCACGTGCGCTCGAACCGGTCCACAGGGCAGGTTGTGAGTCGTGCCCTGTCGGTATCCTGGTGCTGTGACCCCGAGATACCCAGAGTCAAATGGGCATGTAACTAGTAGCTTCTTGTTCCTAGCAGTATGGCCAGGAGCTACTAGTAGCTTCTTGTTCCTAGTAGCGATGCCCTTGTTACTAGTAGCTTCTTGTATGTATCCTCATTGAAGGGCAGTCATGTTTTTACCTTTTGAGACGACATGTCGACGACATGAGCGGAAATGTGGACATACCTGGAGTTAATATTTCATTGTATTTCATGTGCTCAAAGATAGGCATGATGGTCCAGGTTTCACAAAAGAGTCTGCGTTTTCCACACAGCATGGTGACAATGACATAGCAAGTACATGCAAGTACAGTCAAATGGTGACGCCACTGGTTTCGCTGGTCCAAAGGTGTCTTTTGCCTCGCAGGTCAATGAGCCACTATGACCATCGAGCCAGACTTGCTTGTCACATCAACTCTTGCTGGGGAGACCGTCTGCCTGAGCTCGCCAAAACGGGGCCTTCCAGGAGCGATGCTGTGGGCGATGTTGCTTCCTATCTAGACTCCTTAGAGCTGCTGCATGTCACCTGGGCACCTCGATAAAGGCGGTGCCCCAGTGGCAGACCGGCAGCGCCAGGCGGCGCCGGGCGTGAGTTCGCGCCGCAGCATTGCTTTGACCGAGAAAAAGCCACCGTGTGGTGCGATGGCGGCCCGTGGCTCTTTCGAAATATGGTGCAATGATGTGCCATGCGAAATAGATCCACCCCATCGCTATTGCCACATCATTGCATCAATTCGGTCGATGAAAAGGGAATCCAGTTCCCCACCTGGAACTCCCAAAGCACCGCCGGAAGTTCCTCCCAAAGCACGATGGTGTGTGTTCATCGACCCCAGAGCTCTGCGCCAAGCTACCAAAGCTACCAACTTCTGCAGAATTGCTTTCGCACGATGGGTCGAAGGGGTTCAGCTGGCTGCCAGATCAGACCTCTCACCGGTGGGTCGAAGTCTCTCGGCCTAGGCCCCGCGGTCTAGGCCCCACCTATCCTCGGGGTGGGCCTATCTCGGACTGACGATGGTCCATCAGCATGAAGCTGCCAGGTGAGCAGCCAATAGGTTTATATTTTTTCTAGATTCTACCAGCTGCTTCCAAGGGGTCACCAATGGATATCTCCACACTAGTTACAGGTCTCCATTGGGCACCTCTTGGAAGCGCTAGGTATAGTTCATTATTTGTAGATTCCATGATGTTCCATGTAGAAGCTGGGAGCAGAAAGGGTCAGGCAATTTTTCAAAGTTGGACACGTTCAACGTTTGTTCTTTATATATACATATATATATATACCTTGACCTTCAAGGGGTGTCCAATGGAGGTCCCTTAGTGGTGTAGGGGCTTCCATTGGTGACCCCTTTGAAGGTGCTGGTATACACATGTTTATCAGGCTCCCATGACGATACTTGTGGCCTTGGCTGTTCTGGTTGATTTGCCGTGGCCACTGAGAACCTCCACATGACCTCCGATGCGAAGCAGCGGGTGAGCGCCTTCCTGGCGAATAAAGGCATGGCTCTGCGAACGTGGCTCTGCGGTTCCGTGGACGGGCTTTGCATGGTTCTTCATTCACTTCTGGAAGGTCTTGAGGTGGATTGCAAGGAGGTGAGTTCCGAAGTGAGTGCGGGTTAGAGTTCCCAGTGGGTCTTGAGCTAAACGTAGCTAGTAGTCAATGTAGACTCTTGAAAATTCATCAAACCACCCCACCAAGGAATTCTACCACCTTTTCATCCTGGGGGGGGGGAGGGTAGGTTGTACAACCTCAACGATCTCGTTTGCATTGGTTTGGCCTTTTCCCAGGTCTCCATCAGTGTCTCATCCCCCGAACAAGACCCCCCATCCTTTGGAGGTCCCAACGGCGTTTTCGGAGACCCGCGCCCAACGGTCCGCGAAGCCGCGCGCCCAACGGTCCGCGTGGCGCGTGGGTCAGGTACCGAGTCGCCTGACATGGTGCGGGTCCCTAGGGAGCGTGGAGGACTCCCGGAGGATGAGTCCACGGGGGCGGGGAGGCCTTTCAAAGGGGGAGGGCTGAAGGCCGCCACGGTGAGATCTCCGCGGTTTACGACTGAGGTGTTTGTTTTTGTTGTGTGTGTTTTTCTTTTTTTTCCTGAGCTGTCGAAGTTGGTTAGCGAGGAGGATGCTTGCGGTCCGTTGGGGAGGTGAAAGTTCGACCAGCGACTGTTGTGGGGCATGCACAGACCCCCAAGAGATCCTAGACGGACGACGGATGGGGGTCCATAGAAACTACCGACCTTAGTCAATTGTGCCATCTACTTTGACACCACTTAAGTCGATGGTTGATACAGGATGATGGACATGGAGGCCTAGCTTGTATGTCCTCCCATGTGTGACTTATCGCATGGGTAATCCCTTCCACTCAGTCACAAACCGATATTCATCGTCACTGGTGTTGTAGATGCCTTTGTATCGGCTGTCCAAATGAGTGTCACTAATCGATTGCTAACAACACAAACAATACAGTGTATTATTCTTTCATTGCGTGAATACTTCAGGAGGAAGGAAGCTGATTCTTCTTACCAGGTCTTTAAACAAAATCTATGAGGATCAGCCGCGATCGAATTGAGAAGAAGAATCCACTGCGCGAGGCCACTGTGGGACGGTCAATGATCACCCTCTTTTAGAACTCTATATCAGTTGCAGTAAATGGCATTGGAAGGAGGAACATCGAATGTGGTAGGTGACATAAGTGTCTTGGTAGGTGACACATGCGGAAAGGTCTGTCAATTCAGAACCTTCAAGAAACACTTTTTGCTCGTGGTGTATACCTAGCGCTTCCAAGGGGTGCCCAATGGAGACCTGTAAGTAGTGTGGAGATATCCATTCGTGACCCCTTGGAAGCAGCTGGTAGGTGACCTCCATGACTAGCTCCTTCGATGATCTTCCGTCTGGGGGCAGCTTCGTGCTTAGGCGTTGGCACCTTGAAACAAAGTACCTCGGTTTAGTACCACGTCCGATTCGCCTTGCCTCTAAATGGTCTACTAGATGGGAGGGTCGACCGGCCTATCCAACTTCCCAGTTATGATGGAACCTTCTTGTGTGGACAAACTTCTTGGGGCGCACCGGGTGTTCGCTTAATTCGTACTTGGTAATTCTCGACCGCTTCTACTACTCATTTTCATTCATTGTCCCTCCTAGCTCTCGACTCGAAATACGGTGGTCTACACACATATGTCGGACTTGAGGCCATTGACAGACTTCTACATTAGGATGTGTGTCCCATTTCCACCGACTCAGGTGGTGGGCATGTTGTCGGTCATCAAGGACGACACCAACAAGGAAATCAAAGTGGAGACGGACACCGAGGACCGAGCTGTGCATGGCGCCGAGCGGTCTCCTTCGGTGTCTACAAAAAGATACAAAAAGCACCACTCCCCAGGGGTCCACGTGCCAGCGATCCTCACATACACATATATGATAAGATACATATTATACATGATTATAACTATTTGTCATATTTCTGGCGTATGGCTCAGAACATCTTAGCAACCAACACACCAGCTGCTTTGGGCACTAGAATCACTAGACTTTTGAAGGTTCATCGCAGGCCGCAGGCCAGACCACCAGCCACCAGTTCGAAGGGCTCCCGGTCAAGCGACTCTGGGTAAATGTCCGGGTGGCCTTAGGTGGAGAATTCGCCTGAAGACCTCATTGGTCGCATCTCATGGATCGTGCGCGCGCGTCGAATGGTCTTGATCAGTCGGCGCCATGTAGATCTGATTGAACTTTCGATGTTTCTTCCTTTACTGTACAAGCCATACTCGAGTCGTTGGTCACCTGCCAAACCTCTTCCTCTCAAGTGTGCCAGTGTTGGCTCATCGGCAGCGTGTTCTTCGCTCATCAACTCAGCTCATGAAGAACTTCTTGCTCCTCTCCATGCTCCTGCTCGCTGTACACGGCCGTGGGCCGGGCGGGGGCGCCCGGCCGATGCCGTCCACCGGCGCAGGTGCAGGTGCTCCGGCTGGAGGGAGCTGTCAGAATCCCTCTTGCAGCAGCCCACCCTGTGCGGCCCCTTTACTGGGAGACTTGGAGATCAGCATTAGAGGTTAAAATGTTTTCCACGCGAACTTCATTTTATGTGCTTTACAATTGAGTTACTTGGCCAAATTCAGTGAGTGTGAAAGCTTTGCCACGTAATTAGTGATTCTTTCCCGTTCTTCTAGAATAGAAATATACTGTAACGTAGAATTTATAACCATGACCCATATCATACATATCTCATCATATCTCTCAAGCAACTTCTAAGGAGATGTTGGCTGTACCACAGTGTCTGGAACCGAGACCTACGCACATGAGCTCTTGCCTGCTGGATCCACGATCAACAGCGGAGCACACATCTTTGGACCGTTTGAGGCTGGTTTCTCGTCACAGCAGGACAATATCATCCAGACTTGGGGCTGCTCAACTCCTTCAGTTGCTGGGAAGCAAGAGTTTCTTTGTTCCACATATGTCACCTGTTTTTAGTGGTCATGGAGAGTTTGGCCTGCTCAACTGCTGTTGCTTGGACCATCTTCAAACAAAGTGGTCGGATTTGCAAAGTGGAAGCTGTTCTGAATTCTTCTGAGCTTCATCAGGTTGTTTACGACAGTGAGGGTGGGACAGACATTAGCATTGCCGAGAAGAAGGTGGCCTATGCCTGCAACATCGAGTTTCCTCGGCTTGAAGGTCCTCGCGAAAAGATCAGAATTTCAATGAATTTGAATCGTTCTTGTTTCGACTTGGGTTTACTTTACGTTGCCCGCAGGTGGCACCTACTACGGAGTGGTGGGCCCATGTGGCGGCCACACCAATGACTACCACTTCCACAGGAGCTTGAGCTGCTTGTACTCCCAGGCGGGTGGCCATTCGACCAAGGTGGGGGAAACAGCCTCCCACAGCCTCTATGGGACACCTGGGAGTGCTGAAGCTTGTTGTTGTTCTTTTGCTGCGGCTGCCCGCACGTGCGTCCGTTGTAAGGAACGGATCTAGACCGGCACGTGACCGTGTTCTTGGCTTTGTGCAGGTCCTTGCGATGTTAGTGTCGCTTGATCTCCCATGCGCACGGCAACCAAGGAAGTGGGAAGACTACGACTTGCAGCGGCTTCCCTTGCTGGACGCTTGCGGTGCCCACATTGGCCCCACACCTGAGTCCTCCACGCCGGTGTACCACTACCATGTCCAGGATCAGGCTCCATTCACGGTCGGGTGCCATGGACCCAGCCAGAGTGGTGGTTTGGTGAGTGTCGCTTTGTGTCGAAGTTTGTATTCCGACTGTGATGATGATGGTGGTAGTGGCACCACTATCACCACCAAGACAGGCAATGTGCAGTATGACCGCTTTTGCCCGTGCTTTGATGCCTCTGGCTCTAACATGGGCACCAACATTCAGGAACTGCCAGCTTTAAGCTCCAGCGAGATCTACTATTCCATTGATGCTGGTGCAACCACTGCAGCCACAACGACGGTCAACACCGATGCCACAAGTCTCACAACGACGCCTGCCACAACGACGCCTGCCACAACGACCTCGGCAGACCTCACTACAACTGCTTCCAGCAACGATGGGAGCTGTAGCCAGTCTTGTAGCTTCTTTGACCGTATGTTGAGGCGCTGCCACCCGTGCCCCCCGGCATCCCAGCCAGGCGCCAATCGCCCACCCCGCGGGACGAGGGGGGGGGCGGCGGGAGGGCCGACGCTGAGAGGCTTGCTTTGCTCCAGCTTTCTCCTCTCCCTTGGCTGAGATCCTATGGGGATTCTGGACAAGTTGGGGGCAGTGAGCATGCTTTGAGCAGTGCTGCCAGCCAAAGGCTAGAAGCTCGGAGTTTCTTAAGTGTATAGTCTCTCCATGGAGTGCCATTCTGCCCGACAGATTGGCTGAGATCAGTTCTCGTCACCCCATCGGACATTTTGCTGCTTCGCGCAACGCACTAGGAATGCTCGGATGTGGCAAGGATCCACATCTCTTAGGTCTTCCAGGCCACTGATGTTGGCTGTGACGGCTAGAGGAGCAAACCGGGACGCTGGGGCCCAGTGCACACGTTGCCGATCAGGCGAAGTCGGATGCTCATCCATACTCTGGCACGGGTGCGAGATCCTCTCCCTCATGAAAGTCAATTGCGGGTGAAACTTTAGGGTTTTAGAATCTTCTGTTCTAATTACCATTCTACCTCGTGAGGGAAGCTGACACCTGAAAAGAATCTCCCTGCTCGCTGGATTTAATGAACCAACACACAGTGGTTCTGAAATGACATAGAGTTCGATCGTGCCAGTGTTCGATCAGTTTGCAGCTTTTCTCCAGAGAACACCGACACTGCAAGAAGACGCATGGAAGATGCATGGGCAAACCATGAGTCCCGAGCCGCGCGCGACTTCCACGAGGAGAAAGCAGTGGACAACTTCCACGAGGCGAAACCACCGTCGGTCCCGTGCCGTCCGGAGAGAGTGCCCGCAGGGGGTGGTGCCCGCAGGTGCCCGCAGGCGAGCAGCGCCCAGGAGGTTTTGTGGGCGAAGATGCCAGAAGATCCCACCCTGCATGCTGAATGGATCGACCACCTGAATCGATGACCAGTGGAAGCTGACCTACCCGAAAAAGGACGGGTCAACCATGTTGGGGTGTCCCATAAAGCTCACCGAGCCTTTCCTTTCCAATATCCAGCATGCCGTTTGTGAGGTCCTGTTAGATCCTTGGCCCTAGTCTTTCTTTGGGACGGCCACGTGGAGACCTCTGGGACCGAGCTGCGGACCTGGAGCTCCCAGGTGGAAACCGCCAAGAAGACGGAGATCTCCACCCTCCTGAACACCTTCGCCTCTCGGACCCGGACGAGGCAACAATTTAAAGATCTTTTTCACAGGTAAGGATTTTATAGCACGACTTGCGGTCCCTGTCCGTCACGGCCTTTCATAGGCAGTGAATATAAGGATGTATACGCTTTTATGAGGCACTCTTAGCTGGCGCGTGCAATTTTAATCAATAATATTGTGGTATTTTGTTGTTCCAGATTGGTGAACACGATGGGATGGGTTGGACCGAGTTGGTGAGCTTTCCGATCCAATGACTCAGCGAGCTTGGCCGTTGGTCGTCCGACTTGGGCGCGGCCTCCGATGGAACAGCATCGAGCGCAGAGGTTGGACGATGCATGCGGTTCTTCCACTCCCGAAGCCTCCAACCACCAGATGTTTGAGGTCCAAATCTATGAAACATCCATCAAGATCCTGTAGAATTGGTGGGAAAAAAAAAGGGACACTGAGACACTGGAATTGGTTTCTCCTTTTGGGGGGTACTCCATCACTCATTTGGGAAACCACATACACAGTCCGATGAATCGGTCCCCTCTCAGGAACGTAAGATGAAGACCATCGGAGAGAAGCAGGCGAGTTCGTCAGCGACGAGGATTGAGTGCTGAGGACATGCCATGGATTTCGACTGTGCTGATCTGTGCGAGTTGTTGGCACGAGTCAGGCACTAACATGGATTCTCGAGACCACCAGATGTCGGCAAGCAAAACGATGGCTGAAACTTGAAAGTGATATATATATATATAACATCATATATATATATACTGTAAACCCAACGACGGACAGAGCTGGAAGACTTTCTAGTCTCAGTTGCATCAAAGAATGTTCAGAATCCTGATTACACTGGGCACTTTCTCAGATAGAAGCCGAAGCCTGGATTCATCTGGATTCTATCATTGTCCATTTGTTGGATTCCTTGTTGCGTTAGGCGGTTTTGTGAGGCTCACCACATGCACGGGAGGATGGGAGGCAGACCGCTGTGACCGCTGCGCAGGTGGAAGTGGTGAACCTGAAGCGCGAGCTAGCGGACCAGGGTGATTCCATCGCAGATGACAAGCGTCTTGGCATTTTGGCATTTCCGCAGAGATGAGATACTTGATGATATTTGGCTATATATACACATACACTATATCTTATAATTGTACAGTATATACATACACACATATGTAAGTCCAACTAAATGGCAACAACTTCCGTCAATAGATATTTGCGCGGGTATAGCTCTTCAGAGGACCTGCAGACGGCTCACAGCACCCGTGTGGGATGCCGTGCCCTCATGCCGGTGCAGCTTTCGCCGCCGGTCCGGCCGACTGAGGAAGATGCTGGCGGAGTTGAAGAAGAGCTGCACGAAGAAGGCGATGGGATTCTTGGGACCGGACGGAGAACGAGACTAGATGTGTCCACAAGTGACGACTTGTGGTGGGTGGTTGATCCGGACCCAGGAGATTCGTATATAGGAAACATCTTAGAACTTAGGAGCTTCCGACTCCTCTGGATGTGTGGAGTCGAGTCTCCAAGTTCAAAGGCGGTTTGCTTTTGCCACCTGAAGAGGTGCAAACTACTGTGCGAATGACCATCCGATCTAACATCGGCAAACATGGGGTCTGTCCGAACTGACCTGTAACAGCCAGCAAACAAGAACGTCAGTTCTTTTCTACATCACAAGGCCTGTAGTGGTCCCATCATCATCCACTAAGGCGCTGGGAGCTTAGGATAGACCCAAGACATACATTTTGGCCAGGCCACTCCCTTCCACGGCTTGGACACGTGGGTCCGAGGGTTAAGGTTTTGCATCGTTTTGCGGGGATATGACATGAGCTGTACTATACATAAACTAGAAAAACAACAACACCAAAAGACACCTGATTATTTTCTAGATATGTTTGGTATAAAAATCCAGATGTCTTATGCAAAAAGACAATCATAAGACACGGAACGATGCCTGGCTCCCTCTTTCCTTTTGTTGCCCAACGGACGGTCCGATGCCCGGCTCGCCGCCTTCATGGCCTCGGATCGATCGATCGAAACGAGGCGGCAAAAACGGATGAAAGCGACCCGCTGAAGCGGTTCACGGCAGCATGTATGATGATGTATGCAGAGGCTTCTGCAAAAAGTATGTAGAGGTGCCCCTTTGATTTCGTCTGCTTGGTCTGAGCAGGAGCCATTTGGAAGGCCATCTAAGTCGCCTGTGCCCTCGCAATTGATTGTAGATTAATGGAAATTCCTTCCCAAAATTGAGCAAGGCCCATTCATTTTGTCCCCCCCCATCCAGTCCTGGAAATACCACCCTTCACATCCCTTCACCGCTCCTCTTGCTGCGGAGTAAGAACTCACGCTTCAGAAAGTCACGGTCTCCTCGCGTCTGCTCGCCCCATGGTGCCATGTCCGCGCCGCCCAATTGGCGTGGCGAGTTCCGCGGCTTCGACGAGGGCGCGGCCGGAGGCGCCTCCGCCGCGGCGGCGAGCTCCGCGGGCTCCGATGCGGCGCGAGAGGAGCTGGAGAGACTTGGACCGGCTCCGTGGGGGTCGTTTCGGGTCGGGGGGGGTCGGGGTGAGGACCGGAGCTGGATTCAAGACGTGAAGGATGAACGTACTTCCACTGGTCATTAAGTCAAGTACTTGCAGCAGCGAGTGTAGGATCAGGAGATGATAAGCTTGGTGGACTTATTATAGTATATAGGTTTTGTTTTTTAATAACTGTTTTTTATTCTTTTTCGGTTTCTCTTGTACTGTAGGGGTGAACCTAGATGGTATAGCAGTATAATAACAACACGTAACCAACCTTTACAGTTTTCCTTTATGCCATGTCACTGTACCAAGTGCATGACTTTCTATTCTAAAATGTCCGAGTGCAGCTTTTGCCTCAGCACCAAGAAGAGCGGCGGACACAGCAAAACAGGGAGTGTGCTACAAACTGCCGTTTCCAGCCATTTTTTGTTGGCTGCTCCTGTTATTCATCATACCTGGACCATCCTCCAGGGTGTGACTAACTGCAAAAAAACGGATCGTAGTGCAGGGTAGTCAGGGTAGTGTACACCCAAGACAGGATGGTCCAGGTCGGTTCTCCTTTGATCGCCCCTTTCGGCGCGGGACGCTGAGGACGCGGTCCTCGGGCAAGTTTCAGCATCCGGACAAGGATAAGGAGAGACGGTTTGGGTCGGAAGTGGCCCCAACTGGGACGGTTGGGGTCGGAAGGTCTGGGCGTTCTGCACCTGAAAGTCCGGTCCGGACCGGACGGGTTCAGTTTGATCCGGGAAGGATCCCAAATCCATCCAAGTGACGTCCGATTCCTATAGAAACACATCTAAACACCATGGTTCAGATAACATGGAGAAAGATACAGACAAACTCAACTTCAGTTTCGCAGCGTTTCGCTCTTCGATCAGAGACACCCCAGCACCAACCATCGGCTGCAGGAGTGGGAAGGCTGGCAGGGCGGGCTGGGCAGGGCACGGAACAAGAAGCTACTAGGAACAAGGGCATCGCTACTAGGAGCAAGGACGCTACTAGTAGCTCCTGGCCTTACTACTAGGGACACCCCGAAATCAATGGGAGTAAAGTCAATGTAAATTGCACCCCCCCGTGCCGTTGATGTGAATGGTTTCTGGTCAATATGGTGTCATTTTCCTCCCTCTACACAAATTGCACAGAAAAACCCTTTCTATGTTTTTTGTATCTTTTTGTACGCTTTATGTCGGCAACAGGGGGCAATCATACTCTATCAGAATCTTGGAGAAGAGCTCGTCGTTTTTGTGGGCCGAGCTCGGGATGGATTTCAGCTCGTTGGCCTCTTCAAGTTTCCGTTTCGATTTCCCCGTTGAACCCGCTCCGTCTACATCCCAGCTCCGTCTATGTTTGGACGGGGAGAGACACACTGACACAGTCACTGAGTACCAGGATCCGGATCTTTCCTTTTTGTACCCGATACTCGGAAGCCCAGCACCCCTTAGAGAATTCTAGGGCTTAGAGGGTAACTAGCTTCTGAGCTCCATTGCGATGTCCTTGGCTACCTCGTTTGGTGATGTTTTTTCTTTTGGATGTCACCCTACAAGGCGACCCTACACGCTTCAGCTGTTTGCTGTGTCTTGGTGACAAAGCTTTTGCGCTGGGACTCCTTTGCCATGTCAACGAGAGACAGCCCCCCTCCTTGGCCTCATACTGCAAACGATCCTTAAGTGGAGATTCCCATGCCGCAAGAAAAGGAAAGTCGGCCGATGCAAAAGGCAAAAATCATATAGGCTTAAAGTTTAAAGAGGCTTCAACGAATCAGCCCACACGAATCAGACATGCGTTTTGGGGCATTTTTTTTAAACGTGAGACTCCTTGGGGTTCTCCCCAGGACTAGGACACAACGATTCATCCTTGAGCACTACCTGTCTGGCAGATGGAATGACCAAACTGACCCTTTCGAATCTTCCAGTCGGCGCAAGGACTGACATGAGCCATCCTAAGTCCTCGGATCACCCGCATCAAATGGATTGGGTCATGGATTTGCAGCGATCGCCAAATGGATCATCATATGTGTATTATATATATATGTATTGACAATATGTATATATGGACATATCTATCTGTCTGTCTGTCTGTCTGTCTGCCTGCCTGCCTGCCTGCCTGCCTGTCTGTCTGTCCTGTCTGTCTGTCCTGTCTGTCTGTCCTGTCTGTCTGTCTGTCTGTCTACTGTATCTATCTATCTATCTATCTATCTATCTATATCCGGAATGGGGCTGAAATCATCCCCAAACCGCGCAGGTTTAGGTCTTCATTTTGGTTCTCCAATGTTGGGATCAATGGGAGACATCTTGAATCTCTGAGGACTATTCGTCATGGCACCGGCCGGGAGCAGCGCTATGGGCCTCGCTACCGGGTGCGATCCGGCCGGTGAAATCGCGTTGGATTTGCTGTGGGAACGAGCAGTTGTACATCCAGAAACACACATGTGTGCTTGCACGTCCTTTCAGCCGTGGTTCCATATTCCTGTTTTCCAAACACCTCATTCATAATGGAGTAGGAACCCACTCATAGCCTAAGACATTAGACAACAC
Source organism: Durusdinium trenchii (assembly GCA_963970005.1). NCBI lineage: Eukaryota > Dinophyceae > Suessiales > Symbiodiniaceae > Durusdinium > Durusdinium trenchii. The sequence continues at coordinate 3,042,402 of CAXAMN010004446.1, forward strand.
CTCTTGCGTATACGACCTATCTTACTATATATTGATAACCCCCCCAACTCATCAAGCAATGCGCTGAAGTCGGTCTAGAATTTCAGGCATATGTTCATAGATGTTCGAGATCATGTCTTCATTCCTCCAGAAAGCAGGGTGTCCACGGACACCGCTCAGTTCCGAAGGCCTCTCCGGTGTTTTGGGCCAAACCGGTCCTGCGCCCGAAGCTGTCCGCCAGATGCTCTCCTGTGGGTACAACATCGACGGCACCCAGATTTGCACCGCCTCGGAGGACCGGTGGTTGGGCGCCGAAGTCAAACCGTCCGACGTCAAAGCGGGGTCTTTTTTTGAGGTCCAACTGACCGGTAGGTAGGGGATTCTTCGGTGTTCTGAGTTGATTGGCCTTCTCAACACCTTTGGGGTGGTGGACCTGGGGGTGTGTCTGGGGTGGAAGTCCTATGGCAGTCCCATGGAGTGGGTGGCCGCGAGGGTGGCGGGTTCAGTGGCGGTTTCAGTGGCAGTCTGCAGTCGCGACCTTGCTGGAACAGATACCGAGAATTATGGAGAACCATGGAGAAGCCGAGCTGGCCAGACATTTTCAAACAAAAACCGCGCATGAGGTTGGACTTGTCTACGCACCAGGAAGGACCCTTCTTTAGGTTTAAATGATCTGTTTGTGCATGTGTGTGCCTCAGCTCAGCTATTTCAAGCTCTGAAGTGAATGGGTTTGACCGTCAGGGTACCGCTGCGAAGGTGATTGTTCCACGTCGCCCGCAGGACAAAACCTGCCGGATCTATGACCGCGTCAGCCAGAAGCAGCTGCTTGGGACATGATCCAGTCGTCTCCTCCAACGACATGAAACGACACCTCGGAAAGAAGCTTTGTGGCCTGTTCTTGATAGTAGAAGATTCATCATTACCCGGAAATTGGTCAACTTTGTACAGACAAACCGTCGCCCCCTGTCATAGAAGTAGGTCCCCACAAAACATGTATTGAACACCGTGCCACTATCTATTTGGGGACTTTGGGGAAACACTCTATGGGGACTTTGGCTCGCGTCGAAGTTCAGTTCTGCTTGTGTGTTGACCTATTGGCAGCTGACCGATTCGCTGCTGCGCTTCGAGGGAAAGAGACATGCATCAGCGATCAGGACATGAATAGCTGAATGGACATTTCATGCGGTTAAAAGCAGGAGAACAACATGAAAAGAGTACATGCATCCAAGTAAGAAAGGCCAGTAGGTTGGAAAGGCATGATGCAGGTCAACAGCAACACAACGCCCATCTAACCCCCGAACCGCAGCGGAGCCCGCTGCGCAATGGGTTCTCTTTTTGCTTGGCAATGTTTCATCCTCGTTGCATCTCTTGTGCCAGCGACTTCTCAAGAGTATTTTACAGTACACAGCGCTGTCAACACGAGCAAGTGCATCAGTGTTCTTAACTGGCGTATCCTCGAGCTTGCTGACTGCGAGAATCATTTGAGCCAGAGTTCCCAGGTTTGGTATTGGAACCAAAGCTGGCTTGTGAACCGGCAATTCAAGTACAAGGGCGAGACCCAATGTGTGAACTTCTATGATGCGAGTTTCGGGTACCATGGAAGACCGTTGAGACTCAACAGTTGCGAGGCAGGTGTGCCTAGCATGGAGTGGATTTGGCAAGATGGTCGCATCAAACATGTCCATTCGGCCTTTTGCTTCGATCTGCCTGGCCCCAACTTAACTGACTTTGCCATGTATCTGAACTTTGTTCAGAGCGAGACTGGCAACATCCCGCTGCAACTCGGAGCTATCGACTTCATGACTGACCAGAGCTTCATCCTCTCCCCAGTGCCAGGGACGCCTCCAGGCTTCAACCCAGCAGTCCCAGCACCAGGCGAGCGGCCTTTGTTGAAGTCACCCCCAGTGGACTCGTGTCGAGATGGATCTTTTGGAGAACGAAACCTACCCCATCTACATCGCTGCTTGATTGCATGGCATCGCTGGATTCCAGGCGACCATGTGGCGTTCGTTGCTTTTGGTCCGAGGTACATGCTTTTTCAATGTGTGGTCTGAAGGCCTTCAGAGCAAATCCAATACTAACACATCCCTCAATTCCCTGAAAACGAGCCCGCGGCGCAAGACATCCGCGAACCAAACCTTGCAAGCTTTGAACTAGATTAAAGACAACAAACTTTAAGAACCTAATAGTCATAACACGCTCTCCAGATACACATGAAATACTAGTTCCATGTGCTATTAACTTAAGTGTGATCTCATTGTATGCAGGCTGGTTGCTTTCAATGAATGCAGGTCGTTAGGTCATCAGCTTTCTTATCCCAAAGTCTCAGCCTGGCCAAGGTCCACGTGAAAAGAGCCCTTGCCAAGGTGGCAGGGTTCAAGAGCTTTGTGTTTGCCCACCTGGCTATTATGTGCATGTGTTTCGCAATGTACTCGATGGAAAATGGGACTATACGTGCTGCTTGGGCGAGGGTGGCCCTGGCGAGAAGTGTGGGGATTGGCAGTTCATCGGTATCGTGGCAGCCAGCATGTTGGCCTTAGGAATATCATCGGAACGTTGGCTTTGACTGTGGCTTTGCATCGCCAACCATCCATCGGACATGCCTGGGAAGAGGATCGGTCGGATCGGTTGCTGGAGACCATCCGAAATGGTGCGCACCTACACCGAACAGTGGCCCAGAACAGATGGTGTGTGACCCTGGCAGACCTGCAACAGTTCAAACGGCTGGTTTTTCAGGCCGTGCGGAAGGGAGTCATTAAGCCAACCGAGCGTGACCAGTTTCTAGCCTCCGAATCTCGTTCCAAATCGCAAACGACCCCCGAAGCGCAGGTTTTGGGGAAGATATTCTTTTTGCCAAACCCGGATGCTGTAGGTAACCCATAGCCAAATACTCAAGCTCTTCAATTATGGCAACTGTGTTCTTTTAGTCTAAGGACGCCAGGGACACGCGTTGTGACTAAGGACACCAGGGTTGGGCCTTCAGTCTACACAGTGGTTGATCAATTCGTCAAACCAATGACCAGAGCTGCAGGGAATGTTAGTTGGGCACTGATGAAGCACCCTGAAGGTTTCCTGGCATTTAGTTATATAATGTGTGTTTGCGTGCCTTTGGCAGTGCAAACAGGCCTTCTTAAAGGAGTTTCGCAATTCATGTTCTTGGTTTCAGGTTGCAGCGCAGCCAAGGTTTACTGTGTGACGTGTTCATCACTCACGCTTGGGCTGAAGGCATCTACGAATTTGTGGACAAAGTCACACAGTCGTGGCCGCGCGGAGCAACAGCCGCTTATGTGTGCTTCTTATCATACCCTCAGAACCTTGACATCTCTGATTTGATTCAAAGCCCAAGAGAATCACCTTTTGCCAGGGCCCTAGGAAGCTCGCGTCTTGTGATTGCAGTCCCAAATCATGTGTGCAGCATCTACTCGTACATTTGGTGTGTGTACGAAGCTTTCTTGGCCTTCATCTGGGACAAGCGAATTCGGGCTGCAAAAAGCCCCGTGGTGGGTTGGCTGAGCATGCTGCGAGTCTCATGCACCGCTTTTGCAACACTGGGCGCCTGCATTTTGATCTTGATGTCCCAGGCGACCTACTACGGTTTCACCGCCGATTTCGTGCATTTGGTGCGTCAAATACGATTGGTGAGCATCATCCTGTCGGCTTTGTGTGGCGTTTGTATCATGGTGTTTTTCGCATTAGGGAAGCATGCGTGGATATCGTGTCAGATTGCCATTTTGGTCTTCGCCGTCGTCGTGGAGACCCGACTTGGGGCCATACGCTTTCTGATTTCTTTCTTTAATGTCTTATTGACCTTAGTTCAGAGAGAACCAGTATTCTGAGAAGTTGTCACGGTTTGGGGCTCCCTTGATATGAGGCAACCTCAAAATTATCATCAACCACTTTAGTAAGGGACGTTTCATCTCTGTGTTGCTTTCGTGATTTTCCTTGAACAACGATAGGGGACTGACAAAAAACGATACCCCTATGTATACATACTTGCAAAATCCAAAACCATGGAAAACGATAGGGGACTGACAAAAGTGAAACGAAAACACTCCAAGCATATATTTTTGACGCTAACTCATATGCGTGATGGCTACAGTAATTTTATGGGCCTTTTTTGAGCTTGCGAGTGAAGGAAATGTTTGTTGCGGCAGATCTTTGCTTGAATGGGGCTACCGATCCGCCAGTGATTTGCGTGTTGCTGCTGTCAATTCTTGCCTGCGGTGCCGTGGAGGGAGACCGCCGGCAAAGTGAGGAAACTTGTCGACAAACCCAAGAATTGCGGCGAGGTTTCGCGGGGACTGTGGGAGCCTCCGAGAAGATTCATGCCTTTGTCATGTTTGTCAAACTGCTTGTAAAGTGTAAAACTCGTGCAGGAAATTTGTTCCCGAAAGCGTGGCGAAAAGCTCGTCCGTAAAAATCCTTGGCTCAGTTGCTTTTGTTCATTTTCGTTCTTACAGGAAAACTTTTGCAAGTGAACCTACAGAGGTGCAAAGGTCATCGCCGCATACATTCGGGTTGTCTAGTTGTGGCTTCAGGATTTTATGTCAGGAAAAGGTGCAAATACTGCTGAGGCGAAGCCCAGAGCTCCAGTCCTTCTGATTTGCAAAACATCTTGGCCGAGATAGAGGGGCACGCCAGTGTGAACGCAGTGGACAAAGTGGTTGACACGCTCCTAGCATTGGGCCTTTCAGGAAAGGAGTTGCGCCGAGTGACCGAGCATGTGGGGCCCCTGGGCAATGTATCGGTCTGGAGCAAGGCCCTCTTCGTTGCAAGTTCGGGTCTGATTTGCTTCCAGTGTTTCCAAGTGTACAGGTACAGGATCCTGATTGATACCTCCACGCTTCACTACATATTGCTTGGTGTTGCTTTGTTAGAAGCTATCCTTTGGCCTGTGATCTTCCTACTCTTGCCAGTGGAAAGGAAAACTTTTGCTGCGAGATGTTTGCCTTTGTTGCTGCTGCTTTCCCCTGGATTTGTTGGCCTGTGGGGGTGCTTTCCATACGATGCAACAGCTCACTTTGGCGTAATCCCTGTCATCCTATTGATTACGCTCCTTGGTCCAGCTCGCATAGCGCAGATCCCCGTGCTGGGGCCAGCAGCGGTTCGCCTAGTCTTTGCGCGACGACCCTGGAGAACCAAGGGCAGTGGTACCAGTTTCGAGGCCACGACCGTGCCAATGCCAGGTGTGTAAAAAATGGGGCATTCCAAAGCACTTGGCCCAGAGAGCCGATTCGGAACGGCAGCGACCTCCAGAAGATGGAGCGCTTCCTTTTTGGAGCACCAAATTCTTCAAGGAACACAGCACATATATACATAGATGGTCGGTTTCATACCACCGCCAAAGGCGGAAAACCAAAACAAACCGATGTCACCTTGTCGACTGAGTCGAAAAGTTCTTGCCCCTTGGATTGTCACAAGGAGTCGAATGTGTGTGGTGGGAGTTATGACTTGGTGTTTTTTGATCTTGAAGAGTTTGAATCAGTTTTTGGTTCAGCATGTAAACAGTTTTTCTACACATGTTTTAGTTTGCCAAAGCTGACGCTGAAGTGCTAGCCGAAATTCGCCAGGTTCACATCAATTGGGGCGCCTGTAGAATGAGCGGTTCGTTTTGGACTGGCCAAACTTTTCAACAATCGACCACTATATAGAGGATGGTCATCCATTCAATATTGGGGAACTAACATTATTAGACACTGCTTATTGGGATTATAATCATCCTTCTAGATCCTTCTAGAAAATCCAAGTAAGGAATCCAGGACCACAATCTACATGAGAAATTGCCACGGATCACCGTGGGGTAAGTTGTCACCATGCCATCGGGGAGTGGCGTCCCTGTAGCCGTGGCGAATTGTGGAAGACAACAGGCAGGTTTCAAATCTGCGAGCTGAAGCGTCCAAGGGTGACAGTGATGCTGTCGGCTTGAGGATGCTTGAGGATGCAAAGACCCACCTCCTACCTTGGATGGTTCGACTTGGACCTGAACAACCCGAAAAAGTGATGCTTCCAGAGACTCCACCAAGAAGACCCGTTCTCGGAGGGTCCGGCGATCTCGTTCTGCTTGGCAATCTCGGCCCACGCAGCGCCATGTGTTTTAAGGCTTCTGAAGTTGGTGCATCAGGAGCTGGTGCGTTGCGCCGCCATCAGTCACAGCGGTCGGTGCCTCGGCTGAAGAGTTTTTTTTTGGCAGTTCCTGTTTTGGCATCGCTGGAGGTACTGGAGTGTTGAGGGCAGGAAATCAACAAGTGACTTCGGCCGACATCAAACGGGTTTGGAATTATAGTGAATTATTTTTGTTCGAAATGACTGGGCCAAAAAAATGCATGACAGTGCGAGACTTATAGAAGAGGCATGCCAGTGTTTACTTATATATATAGTAAGTATATGCGGTTTTATTCTATTATTTTCCCTGGCACTGCCTGCTTGCTGTTCATTTTTCCATTATGGACACGGTTTCTGTTTCGGTGGAGGGCTGTCGTTGGTTCTGGAGGTTTGCTGTTGTTTGATGCTTGACGTTTGTTAGTCGTATTCAAGATGATAGTATGATAGAACATACTGGGAAAGTGGTCGATACTTGTAGATGTCTCCCACAGCTGTTTGTTCAAGCTCCTCTGGGGCTTGATATACTGGTCCCCAGTGGGTTGGGAGTTGTGGAACATGCCCTGGTCGCTTGGTCGAGCACAACTCATCTGCTAAGTCTTAACCGTTTCCTGGCAGCATAAACTTGCATACCTGTGCAAAAGCTAGCACTTTAGTCCCAACTCATGTGCGCATGAACTAGTAATGGAATGCTGGAGCTGCCGCAGGCATATTGTGGCTTAAATTCTAGGATGGGAACTTGGATATTGAAATGTATATATAACTATATAATCTTCAATAAACTGCAAAGATTTCTTTTTCACCTTCGACACCACTTTTGTTCCTAACTCATTTGCCAGCGGACACCCACTGTTACCCAGGGGTATGACTTGCATTTGTCATCCATAATATCCTTTCTCAGGTGTTTCGTGCATTTTTTGACTATATTTAATTCCTAACTCATCCCAAAAGCAATTTTTAAAAACTGTCCGTAAAGTACCAACTCTCATGCGACCAGTATACCCTTGCTTGTTGAATAGAGAGTTCATCTAAGAGATAGCCCACGTACTCCCACGTCGACCACAAACATCGACCATCATCGTCCAAACGCGTCATAAAAGGCCTCCTTCCAAGTCTCAGGCGCTGGTTCCTCCAAGTCATTTTCCATGAATCCAAATCCACTGAGCCCTCGGACCTAGAGCCATCAAACCTAGCCCCCCCTATACTCAAACCTAGCCCCTCTCCATGAATCGACCCCTGCTGCCATCCGGCATGTTCGACCCTTGGCAACGTTGTTGAAACAATAAAGTCAATGGTCTTTTATGGTTTGATTTTATTCTTGGTATTCTCTCCCACCTCAAGCCAGGTATGTCTGCACCGGCAGCGATGACCAGCACTGCCGGATGTTTCCGATCTATCCGGAGGACCTCCTGCGCCCGTGCCGGACGACGGCTTGCACGGAAGCCGGCCGAAACGGGATGTGCACCTGGAAGAGCAGATCTGCTGGGCTTTGGGAAGAACGAGGATTTCTTATGATTTCTGTGAAGCTGGCTGGTTTCCTGGAAGGTCACGACCTCATTTTCTGTTGGAACCTCCCTATCCCAATTCCTTGGAGCGCTACACTAGCGCTCCATCACGAGAGCCTTGACACCGAAAGGAGACGTGTCTCGGTCCAATTCCTCGCACTCGGTCCAGTTCAGGTGGTGATCTCACCCAATTCCCCAAGCATGTCAGCATGTCAGCCTCAGTCCCAAATGGATGTTTTCATGTCCGCATTTTTCCTTTATACTATAGGAGTTTGGGGTGTTTTTGGGTGTTTTTAAATGTTTTTTAAGATCAAGACTTGAAGTGAAGGATCTTGGGCATAGGATGTCCATCTGCAGATCCGTTTTCAATTGTTGGTTTGCTGGGTTTGTGTTGTTTCCGTGCTGCTGTGCAGGACCATCCAGAGTTGAAGAAAGGAGAGGAACTCTACTGGCTCCACCATGCGGGATGGTTAACCTCCATCACCTTCGGCCAGTATGTTGCTGGGCGCCAACGTTGGGCAATTGGATGTGAATGGGCCATGTGGTGGGAGTCTACACTCCCTGAAGTCATCACGGTGCGTGGAGAACGCGTTTTGCCTGAAGACTCGGATGACCACTTTCCATCCGAAGGCCAGTCCCAGGTGGTGGTACCATCTACGAATCTACTTCCATCATAATCATCATAAGTTCTTTTGCACCGGGGGTGAAAAAAAAACTCGAAAACATGCCAAGAGGTAAGAGGATGGGAAGTTTCTTGAACTCAGAGGTTTCAGGTACCTTCGGAGGATAGGGGCTTGCGGTTCAGAGATCTTCAAAGTACTTCGTGGAACTCAGGTAGATGCCTGGCATGGTCTTGGACCCCTCCAGTTGGATCGATGAATGTCTTCCAAGTCCAAACAGACTGGAGAGGCAGAAGGTATTTTTCTCCAATTTCAAGCCCCCCACCCGACACAATCCTGGAATCTTCTTTGTCTCCACTGGTCACTAGAGCAGGTGTCGGGAAGTTTGTAGAAGAGTTGTTCTTGAAGCATTGAGTTTGTTTTGCTAACTTGGGATTTTCGCGAGCTTCCACTCCAGAACACACTGGAAAATCAACTGTTGTTTGTCTCGTCTCGCGGGAGCTATTTCGTGGTGTGCCTCCAAGATGGCCCCTGACTCTGCCATTGCTACAACTTAACATCTTACAGATTGCCAGGACCTTCCAAGCTTCTGACTAATGGACCCCACACTCGACCATCCAATGGATCTCCATTGCACACCCATGTACTCTGCTTAGCAGCTTCTTGCTACTAGTAGCTTGGCAGCTTCTTGCTCCTAGTAGCGATGCCAAGGAGCTACTAGCTATAGCTTCTTGTTACTTGGATGGCCAGACAGCTTCTTCCTCGAGGATCGGCTGCTGTTGACCACCTCTCGCGATCGCGTGGCGCGGATCTGGGACATCGGCGCCTGGGACGTGCCGTGCGGTGCCGAGGACGGGTGGCGGAACGAAGGACGACAACGTCCCATGGACACGTCCCATGGAAGTGGCACCCACCCGTTTGGCAGGCGAAGTGGCACATACAGCCCCCCCCCCAAAAAAATAGTAGCCTCCTGGCTCAAGTTGCCAAAGACCATTGGTGTCAAAGCCTTAGAAATCACGAATTGAGTCGTTCGAGTCTTGTCCCCGAAGGCCAGGACTTCATCTTCCCAGGACGTTGTCCGCACGCGACATCACTCAAACAAAGGTCTCCGAAATCGGCTGAAATGGAGACTAAATGTGGCAGGTGGTGAGCTGTTGGAAGGTGAGCTGTTGGTCTAGAAAGCGATATGAACCATCAGTTCCATGGAGGATAGGGGTGCCGAACTGGGAGGAAGGATAGGGGTGCCCATAGATAGTGCCCATGATTCACTCACTGGATGGGTCTACAGACCCACCCCAACATCGAAGCCCTGGTTCAGATGAATTGCTTTTCTTCCTCCACAGAGAGAAACTCACAGACCCTGTGGGTTGGGAAAAGATAGGATAAAACCGCCGTCTCCGTTTCCGACATGCTGGTTTGGAGGAAGGTAAAAGATGTTACAAGGGCTAAGAGCTTCTTTGGATTGCTCATCTATCATCACCTATCATCACCTATCCCAGACACTCCATGTATGGCATATTTACCTACAGACAGGGGTGGTGCCAGGGGGGGTCTGTCTGGCGCGGCAGTCCGCAGTCCCACTGGGTCGTGTCTGGGTCTCACCGACCCACCGACCGCCCTGAGGCCACATGGAGCTCCGCGTCGCCGCCACCAAGCCGCCCGGCGTCGACGACCACGGCGCCGTTGTCGCTTCGCGCGAACGCGGAACGCGTCGGGCGTCGCGCGGCCCAGGTGGAAGCTGGAAGATCCCATCCACCACGCGACCTTCTCGCCGGACCAGGCCGATGCGTTGATCGGTGAACACGGGTGACCCGAAGACCAAGCCGGAGAAAGACGACGAGACCGGGAGGTGAGGAACACGGAGGAGCCCAAGGGTGGACCGTGAAGAGAATTGGGATGCAATGGCGGGGGGGATGTGTGTGTGTGGCAGGTGCCGGCTCTTTGGAACCGTAGAGAGATGTAGAACGTACATTTGGATAGATTTGGGCTGTACATGTTGGTGGAACACTGACACAAACATGCAAAGGTTTTAGGCTAATTAGTTGAACATCCCATCAATAAAGCTGACTGATCCATGTATAACCATGGCTTGCTCCTTGGATCTCAACATCCAACTCAAATTCTCGTCCTAGCAAATCATTCACCAGGGCCTCCAGGGTTCAAAGGCAAACCATGTCCACAGGGTTCAAGTTCTTTTAACTTGACCCATCCAACTGACCTTTTCCCACAGCGAACATTTGTCCTTAGATCTTAGATCATCAAAACCGGACCTGTTCCTTTCTTTTTAAACATCCTATATACTCCTTTCCGTGTGCAGCCGGCGCAGCCGGTCTTGCGACGTCTCCGAAAAACGGGCCGAACCCAGACGCGCGTGGCCTTCGCCTCGGGGGCGCAGCGCTACTTCGGGGTGGTCTCGGCACCTCGGCCGGTCGAGGCGGCGTTCAACGGACAGAGGGTGAAGGGGTGAAGGGTGCGACCAGCGCAAGCCAGAGACCTGGGTCGGGTGCGTGCGAGGCACGAAAAAACATTAAAAAACGACATGGGACACCTAGTAGAAAGACCATCCGAAATCCTCAATGGAGTGCCATTCAACAAGATCCATTCCGTCCGTACAGTCTCATTCTGGATGGTTTGTGTGCGTGTCCCAGGTCTACCACACCGAGCGAGGCCAGGTGGATGGTGGAGGCGGGGCACAGAAACCGTTGGAAGGGCGTTAGGGCCGTGGAGAGGGATGAGGGCTTAGAATGGTTCAGAGGGCCCGGGGCGGGGGCGACAGATGAATTTTTCAAACATCACAGATGGATTGTAGAACCGCATGCAGTGATCGAATGTGTTGGAGTTTTCACTGCCACAATGCTGCAACATGTGGTTGTCAAAAAGAGCCACGCGATTCATCTGACCCTTGTTTGAGAGCATTTATGCGCTGAATAAAGTTCTGGTTGGCTGAGTTGGCTGCATTGGTGACATTTGGCATAGCGGAACAATTGCTGATTTGCACCTGGTGTTTCAAGGAGACCAAGGGAATAACGGTCATGATCTCTAAAGGCAACAACCCATTTGTGGTCCCTTCATATACAGTTTGCACATCCCGGACGTATGCACCAATGGAATCCCATGGATTAAGGGACCAACAAAACATCTTGAGCTGTCATTGTTCAAAATTTTGCTGTAAGCTAAGCTGTTTGTTTTAACTATATGCCGGCCTATACTCCGACCATTCCCTTCGAACACTCTCCCTCCAATTGCCCCCCGACTTCCCCAGCCATGTGACCATGTTTGTTCTCGGCGTGAACACATGCGAAGCGCCCGCGCGGGGCGTGGGGAAAAAACGCCCCAGGCCATCAGATCACAGCACCCTTGGGCCTCATCGAACACCCAGACAGCGTGAGCTGCGTGGCCTTCTCCAGCAACCATCGATACCTGGGCAGCGGATGCTTGGACGGGCCCCTCGGCCTCGGGGTGTTCGGTGTTCTGCTTCGCTCGGTGTTCGCTGGGGATGGCTGGTGGGGCATTTGGGGCGTCACGGGTTGTCCTCAAGTATAGTCTATAGAGTCTAATGGACAAATAAACATATAATTACACGCAATAGATCCGTGGATTCGAACTCACCCCTTTCAGTAGAGAGGAACGTTTCCTGAAAAAGACTTGTAGAGACCGGAATGAAGAGACGAAAAGAGTTGTACGTAGTGCCTGATCGAAGGGCACATGATTTGGATAGTCAATTCTGCTTGCAATTGAAAGAATGTTTGCTTCGTCGACACCTGAACAGCGGATCCGATGGTCGCCCATAGTATGCATGTAAGGTTGCAAATCACTCGCACTGATACCATTTGATACCTGTACAGAACAGAGGTTTGCAACTTACATGATAGATTGTAAGGCCATTCTGGACAACACATGACCCCTGAAATTGTCCCCAAAACAAGTGGACCACTCCTAAACAGCATCACCTTTACCCCGAACACTACCTCCGCCCCGGTCGTACCTGGCAACCACCGGGACACGGTCCGTCCGACCTCAGGGAGGCGCGCGTGTTCGACGTGCGCAGCAGCTTTGATCAAGTCGCCACCTTCAAACATCCGCCCCTTGGGCCGCCACCGTCAACGTCTGTCAGCGTGCGCGGTCAGACCGGTGACCGGTCTCGGACGGATGGTCCTTGCTAAGCGGAGGTGACTTGGGGCGTGCGTGAGGCAGAGGCAGAAGACTGGGCCCACCGACGAATTCATTTGGGGACTGCTTTGGGGTTTTATGGCCCAGGTCCCAAATTGCAGGGAGTAGTGTAAATCCTTGGAACCCCCCCAAACTCCAGCAAGAATCATAAGGATTGGATCCCTTTCACGAGAGATGCTGCTCGGTCGAAAAAATGCTTCAACTTGGCAGGACGGAAGGACCGAGACTGACGTGGTGTTTGGTTTTGCTTGATGTTTGTTGTTTTCCCGATGACCGATGAGTGAATCACCTGATGGGACATTAAAATAAACTCTTTGCCCGGTTCCTTTAAGCAAATCCCAGCTGTTGTGTCGTTTGTTGAGCAATTCCAAGGCTTCTGAGCCTGCAAAAATTGCAAAACAAATCAATGATTGGCGTCCTGGGTTCGAACTTCATGCAACATGCAACAAGATGAAAAGGATTTTGCTCTACCCGGCTCTACCTGTTGAAAGACACTAGACGTCCTAGACCTCGTCCTAGACCTCGAACGCCTCATTCTCCGAAGAAGTCCGAACGCGACCCGTTGGGGAGCAGCACTCGCCCAATTACGCCAATTATATATACAAATGTCTTTTTTCCCATCCGCGTGGCGCGTCAAGCGCGCGAACTCCCGATGATCAGGAACTTTATTCGTACCGTGAGCTTCACCCCGTGCAACAAGTGCATTTGCCACTCAGAAGCAGGACAGGCTGACTGCAAGCAGCCTGCGAGGTGGGGATGGGTGAGCAGCAAGGCGGCTCGCAGGAGGTGAAAATAACATATCAGACCACGAAAAGTTGGTTGATGCACCATGTGGAATGTACTTAAAGGGATTGCCCGTGTGGCTCCACAAAGAGCAGCGCGAAGAAACGGATGCAAAGAGAACGCCTTTTGGGGAACGGACCGTCGGACCCCACGCTTGGAATGGGCTTTCCCCTCGAGACACCTCTTGGCTAATAACGAACGAACAGCTGCAGAAGAGACGGATCGATCCGCGTGGGGACGTTCGATCTTCTGTGACCACAATGAGTTGACCACTGGGTCTAGAAGATGTGAAAAACGATAAAAGACGCATCAAGACATGGCAGCTAAGTCAATTGGCATGACAAGATTCAAAGTGCATCAAGTCATCAACAGCTTGGACTCCATGTCCTGACTGTACCTACAGGACATGGCAGGATCCCTGAAATCACACAGGACATGGCAGGATCCCTTCCAGTTCTTATTCTCAGGGAGTGGTTTGGTCAGTGAATGAAGGAGCTACACTCCCTGGATATCAGGGAAGATCATGGTTACGTGGATGGCAATGACACGGCCCCTGGGATCACCCCATGGATCCCATGATGGCCATATGTTCGGGATCCATGGGCGTGATAAAGTGAGACAATCCAATTGGGGTGCTTCCGATGACCGTAGCTGCACAGGGAACCTAGGCACCATGATCTATATCCCAGACACTCCATGCCTACCTTGACCCCTGAAACCACCCCAACTGACGGGCATCTATGGCAGGGACCGATGGACCCCCCCCCTCAAAAGCTCCAAACCTGATCCTCAAGGTACGGCCTGTGAAGACGGCTGCATCCGCATCTTCAACATCGCCTTGCGGAAGGACCCGGCAAAAACCTCCGCACCCGTCGAACGCCGATGCTCGGTCAAGAGGCGATCGGATCGAAGCGATATCGGCGACGGCGAGATCGGTCGAGATGGGTCGATCGGTCTACGAGAGGTTGGGAGACCGGGGAACGAGAGAAGATGACAATGGGAACAAGCAACATGTTCAGTCGTGACGTGCACCATCGTGCACCCAATGGGTCGAAGGCAGTACACCGAACACATCCGTAGACCCCTGAGATTTGTTGTTTAATTGAAGATCGATTGCCTTCAAAGTGATGAGAGTGATGACAGCAGATGGATTCTTCCGGGCTATGAACATTTAAGGCTCACATCAAGTCCCTGCGCTTTTTTTTTGCTCTCTCTCTCTCTCTATCTAAATTGAACATGTTTGCCAGCAGGATGTGTTATCCCCCTGTAAGCAGGAGAACATGTTCGTTGATGCAGAGATCCTCACCAGATGTAGGAGAGATGCTTCAGAAGTAGAAGTATAGTGCTAGCAAACCGTACCTTGTCAGGAAATCGTGCTATTAGATGCTATTTACTCCGTAGATCCTCGTAGAAGTAGAGTGTAATCTTCATTTCGAAGGAGCTGCAGTGCTTTCACACCGGGGAGCCACTGACCTGGTCTGTACTGTCACCCAGCGGCCTCGAGGCGGGGGTCAGGAGGATGAGGAGTGATGTTGAATGTGGTTCATGATTCTGTTGCTCGACAAGCCTTCCCAACTCAAAATTATTCAAGATATGTCTATTTTTTCAATCTTCTCCCCCTTGTGACCCGTTCTCTTGACTTTGAACAGTGCCTGTTTCACGAGTCATAGCCTCGCCAGTCCTCGGACAGTACCTCCAGGTGTGCTGTACCTCCAGCGAAGGGCAGTTGCAGCCTCTTGGCGTCAACACGCGAAGCCTCTGCGCGAAGCCTCCAAACCACCTGGCAATTGATAAAGAACTTGAAGAACACCGTAGTTCACTGTTTTGAAAGCACCTGTTTCTCTCAGAGGGGGCGACACCATCTAGCATCAGCTAGCACCTTGCAACAGCAGAGAACATTATATATGTAGTATATAGCTCCTCCCGGGTGGGAGGGTGCAACATCTCCACGCTTCGTCGAGTCGCTGGCAGCACCAAGGATCTGGGGTGTGGAGGGCCGCATCAGCCGAAGGCTCAAGGAGCGCGAAACGACGCGGCGATGCGGCGGGTAATAGGATATTTGGACCAGGCCTCTACTAACCCTCATCACCCACTGTTGCAGGTAATAGGATAGACCCAAACTACTAGTATCTACGGGCAGTTGTTGACTGAATAGAATGTATCTGTGGCTTTTCAACACTTCAGCTATTCAGTACTGTACCTCGGCAAAAGACACGCAACACCCACAGACGGTCAGTCGTGGTGATTTTTACTCGGCCTGGCATCACCCGGGTTGGCTCAGTGTTCCCAAGTCGTTCAACAAATTAAATGACTTTCAGATTGGGGGGGTCTGGCTTTGCTGGTCAACTCCAGTCTTGAAGAGTGCTACCCGTGCAACCGGACGAATATGGTTGAGCACCCCAAAGTCCCAACGGCGACTTTGAGGGACATAACAGGTGCAATATCTAGAATGTTCCAAGCACGCATGATACGGTTTGTTCTTTTCCATGATAGAGTCATTTTTTTGAGAAGGTTCCATTCCGCCTGGCTTCAGGAGCATCAGCGCTCGTTGGAGGGAAGCCTTGACGTGGTCCCCGTGGCAGCCCGCCTTTTTGGTCCAGGGTTCCAGGGTGTCCGGCGTCCGGTGACGGGTTGCATGAAGAGATCCTCTGGCTGATGTAGATCATCAGACAGCACACCTGGGGTTTAACCTGGTCGAACCAGAGATGCACTGGAACACATGAGTATGCTCTGCTCTAAGAATTCTGAGAATCTTCAGATGGTTTCATGAGGCATCGGTGCCACTCAAAATCTGAGTCTCATCATGATACAGGTGGGATCAGGTGGGTGTGAGATGTGCCTGAATTGGAGTGGTGTTGTAGGAGGTACTTTTGTCTCATTCAAGGCATAGTGAGTGACCCACTGGCCCACTGTATACTTCTGAGAACGGCATGGGAGGCAACCGAGAAAGGCATGCGAGGCAATCCAGACATCCCGCAAGCCAAGTGGCTGAAGAAAGCTGAAGAGCATGGCTGAAGAATGCCTGAATATGAAAGAACCATTTGTCCAGGTGGGCTCATGCAGATTCAGATTCTCCTGAGCCATGCAGAGTCCGGAATCAACATGCCAGAACTCGAGCATGAAGAATCCTCTAGACTCTACGCCCTTTGATTCTTGGAGCCCGGCCCCGGCCTCATAGTCACCCACAGATGGGAAATCCTCTTGAAACCCAGTGAACAATATGTTGACATCTACTGCAACCCAACAATATGGACCACAAAAACTCCGAAACCTTCTTGCATGGATGCTCAATCTCGATGCTCCGCCAAACACGGGCCTTCCGAAACGCAGCAACGCGGCGCGGAGTGCATGAAGCCTCGCCAGTAATTGAGGGTCCTCCCCTCGTGAACGGCCTCACCATGGCCCCCAAGCGCGGCCGGCCCCCGAGCAGCGCCGCCGCGAAACCGGCGTGCGGTCGAGGCAGATGGACTCCGGCTCCGGAGCTGGTGGATAGTCTAAGCTGCAGGATGTTGGGAAACAGCTGGCCTAGCCTGGTAAAGATGGATAAGAAATGGGGTGATTTTCATCGACATGTTCGATCCAGGTGGAGGGAGCTTTGGGAAACACATTCTGTGGGACATTCTTGTGTTAGGAGTCGATTCATGGATGCGAGATTTGATCGAGGCTCACAACGGCAGGAGCCACTTTGAGATACTTTGAGGAATGGCTGATGGGCTAGCCTATTTTTTCCAAACTCCCTTCTGATCGAATTTCCGGGTTTCATGTCATCTGCTGACCTGCTGGATTTTTTTCTGCAACTTTAAGAGCTGTTTTGGTGGGACAGAAGTGAGCGTCCACTTATTATACAACATATCTTTCCTGATTACTCATCAGTGATGACATTGTTGTAATTTGTTTTGTAAGTATCATACGTATTAAATACACAATATCCCACAATTATACACAAAGGGTGTTAGAATATCATAGCGGCATGTACGCCTCTTCCTTTCCAACACATTCCAAAACACTCTTTCCACCAGGCGCCGGCGCTGCCTCCAGCGCTGCCAGCGCCGCAAGCCCCTCTTCGGTGGTACTGCGAGAAGCTGCGGCCGCGGCCAAGTCACCGGTGCAGCTGGGGCCAGAAGGGCGAATGTACATCATTAGGCCAGGAACGAAAAGTCTGGAGAATCGGGGAGGAGGAGAGAGTAGGGAAGCGTAGTAGCCAGGTTTTGATGAGATAGCACGTGGGGATGAATGGCTAGCAGCCTGCAGCTCAATGGGTTGTATGTGATGTGGGTCCGGGTTGGAGCCCAAACCCAAAGGAATCGGATCGCCATTGACATCCCAGTGGTTCCAATGGTCCGGGCAATGGCTTGGAGCACTCGGGAAGGATCGGGAAGGTCTAAGAGGTCGAGTTGTCTGAGAAAGACGTCACTCCTGACTGCCACGTGGTAGGAAGCCTCCAATAAGGAGTGACCAAGCAAGTCAAACCAAGAACGCAGAGTAGACCTGGAATGTAGACCCTTTCTCTCTTCCGAAAGAAGAACCTCGTGTTTTTGGGGTGTTTGACCACTTGTTTTTAGGGAACCCTTGGTGCTCGCACTTGCCCCATACCGGCGGGACGGTGGGACGGTGGGAGGAAACGATCCCAACACGCCGGCCAGGGAGTCCATCATGCCGATGTTGCAACTGACGCAAGAGGAGAAACCCATCATTTGGCAGCCCTTCAAGTGTCCAAGAGGTCAAGCCCTTGAAGGTCTTGGCAAGAGGCGCGGTGGTGTGCGCGTGGTGTGTGCGCCTGCCGCGGCGGGGTTGGCGGGCGGTTTCGCGGGCGGACCGGGGTTTTGGGACAAGGAGCGGATGGACATGGGACTGGCAGGGGAGTGGGGCGATGAGCTTTTATGACTTCTCCAAGTGCGCTAAGGCGGCTAAGGATATAAGCTCAACAGCCCCTGATGACTCATGACCCCATGAAAACTGTTTGAAGAAATTCCGTGAAGGAAGAGGTCCCCGGTCCCATATGAGTCCCGTACTGAGAGGGTCCCATAAGTCCCAGTCCTTTCGGTGCGTTGCAATCAAAGCATTGCCTGGAGACCAATGGCCTGAAAGGATATTAAAACGGATCCTGCTAAGGGTTGCTGAGGGTTGGACTCTCAGAGGGTCCCCCCCCCTTTTTAGGGCCAAAGAAGGTCGGACTTCTGCACGGCCTGAAGTTCCGAGTCCGGCCATGCTGCCGGTGCTGGCCGTGCACCAGGACCCTGGGCGCCCGGATTCGCGGCTCCACCCAGTCGGTCGCCACGGTGAAGCGCTTCGTGGAAGACGACGCCAAGCCGCCGGAGGCGACATGCGGAACGGTTGGATGGGACGGTTGGTTTGGTCATGGAGGTAATCCAAGAGGTGAGCAAGCCCATGGATTCACTCATTTATACTTAGTACTGTATCATTTAGTATCCATCCATCTATTTTTGTTTTAAAATTACATTTATATCTTATTGTATATATATATATGATTATATGAAATTATATGTCATTGTCCCTCTCCCTAGTGAGAGTGCACTTTTTGCTATCATCACTGTCATATACTATCAACACAAGAGCATCACCTATATAACCTCATTCACTTACCCACCTCATGGTGTATTTCACCTCCTTGGTCCGCAGGTGATCGACGAGGCCACGGTGGCCTCCCACAAGCTGGTGCTGTGGACCCCCGCCGAGGACAACCCGGAGCGGCGCAAGGACCGCGGGGGGGGGGGGGTGGCGGAGTGCAGCGAGCTAGTTCCGATGGGATCGCAGAGAGTCTCTTGCACAGCTCCAGTGGCCCATCCCATGGCCCATCCGGGGAGAGACTTTCGCGTGGGACAGCGTGGGGCGACTTGAGCGGTTCGCTGTATGTACAGGGTCCTAGTTCAGGTCTCTGGGAGGAACATACCGGACGTTTTGTTGGGGATGTACAGGGCGGTGATGAAGATGCTTAGACTCTTTTGGGCTCACGGACTGGGCTCCAAAGAACTGTGAGTTTCGGAGGTCTCGAAAAGAGAAGATGCATAGACTAGACTCTTTGACTCCTTAGGTTGGTTGAACCTGACAGGTGCCAAAGATGTCGGGCTTGTTGAATTCCCTCTAGCAGGTGATAAGACCTTTCTTGCTCCTCGCGGGATGTCGGAGTTTAGTGCAGATGCTGGTGCACTTGTGACTCACCGCATTGAAGCGCGTGACCCAGAAAGAAGGTCGGAGCAGCTGTGGTCGTAGTTTTGACCTTTGGTGATTTGCATTTGCTCAAGCTCCTGTGGGGTCAGGCAGGTGTCGCTTGATTATCAAAGATGAAGACTGGGTGGAAGTGATCCTTGAACTGACCATCAATCAAAAACGGTTTCTAGCTGCTAGCTCTCCTCCAGAAGTCCCTTTGCTGTTCCAAGCTTCAAAGATGCAGTTCCTTGGTTTCCACCAGGACCCAGTGCCTTCGGGTCCCAGCTGGGCCGGCCGTTTCGTGAGGAAGTGGTGGTGGACTACGATGTCTCGTGCAAGCTTCGGGAGCATCAGCGGATCGGAGTACCTCGTCTCCGCACAGCGTCGGAAGGGGGGGCAGGAGGGAAGGAACGGAGTTCCATTGGATGGACGCCTCACCGTCTCTAAGACTCTAAGCGCAAACGTTTGATATTTTGCTATTGTAGAAGACACCACAAGAAACCAGATTGGATATATGGAGGCCTGGGCCCACTGGGCTAGTCTGGGCCAGTCTAGGCCTGCGCCACTGACACACCTGGATATTGGTTGCACCTGGATGCTTCGCACCGGCCGCGACCTGAGGTGCAATTCCTCTTCGACTGCTTGATGGGTCTCAAGGACTCCTCTCCGACACGGCGGGCTGGGCGCGGGCGGGCTGTGTCGGTCTCACGTGGCGGCCGCTGGTGTGTCTGTGGTCCGCTGGAAGCACCAGACATAGGCCTGGCCTCTTGGCCTCAGCGTAGGCCTCGGATCCTCCTTCCCATTTTCCACTAAGAGAATGGGTGCTCTGCCTTGGCCACACTATAACCAGGGCCCGGTCGTTTTTGTTGTAGTGTGAACCATGGTTGTTAGCAGAGGGATTTAATCGGTTTGTTCGATTTTGCTGATCTACCAGTGAAGTCGTTGAAGTCCCTGGTTTGATCCGACCAAGTGGATTGCATATTGTGTATCGGATGTGGATCAAAGGACTTTGGCCAACGACAATGGATTCCCACCTGAAGGTCTAAGGTGGGGATTCTTTTTGGACCGTTTCGGTGTCATCTAATCTCTTTGGTCGTGATGGTCAGTGACTATACTTTCAACAGTTTCGGAGTTCTTCTGTTCCTGCTTCTAGGACTTCAACGGATGCGGCTGTATCCTTGCGGATGACATGGGCTTGGGAAAGACCTTGCAGCGCCTCGGTGTGGACTTCGCTCCGAAGTCACTAGTCTCGTGCGACCGCAAGCTGCTGACACGTCGCAATGAGAAGGGGGCGCTGGACATCAATACTTGATGAATCTTGGATACAAAGATGACCAGTCCGCTCCAACCAGTGCACAGAGCAGTTCTGCTTTTTCCGAACTAATCCAGGTGGCGCAACCGAACACCGCTCAGGGGGGGCTTTCACGGCCTTTTAGACCTGAGCTGAGCCTTTTGCTTTTGGTTGCTTTTGGAATCGTAGCTCACTGAATTAGGGCATGCCATATTTCACTTTATCCATTTCTGCGCTGCCTTCGGAATGCGGCATTCTGGTGGGGTTTCCTCGAGATTGGTCGCCCCACGCCAGGACACTTGTGGGATCTTGTGGGTTTTGTATGACAAGGTTTCGTTCATTTCCAAAGACGGTTGAAGGATAAAAAAATTATAAGGAGTGCATAGGAGTACTGTACCATGTTTTCTTTTGTTCCGGCCAGGTTGTATTGCGCCTGTGAACTCTGGCCTGTTTGGGTGTTAGTTGCGGCACCATCCCAGCTGCAAGAGAGGGTTTGACACTGAAATGCCCCAGAAGTGAGCGACCCCCCCCAGCCCTGCAGTCCCATGCCATCAGTCATCATCAGTCCTCTGTTGATGCTGGCACACCAGACCAGCATCAACAGACGGAGCATGACGGAGCTTACCCCCTTGACATGCATCAACAGACCAGCCAGAAGGATCCATTCTGGAGCCTCCCTGACAGTGCTTGAGGTCCGTGGCAGCGATTTGGACTCTCCTGACGCAGGCGACGCCATCGTGGTCGGGATGGAACGACACGTGGGAAGGAGGGCGACATCAGTTTCAGACGGTCTTACTGTTTTGGTGGCACAAGTATATAGGTGTTCTTTCACTTCCCGCTGGGCTTTTCGAAGTATTGAAGTAGATGCAACTTAACATTGAGTCACTGAGCGATGTTGGTTTGGTTTCTGCCGTTCAAAGTCTCAGTTTCGCCATTGTGATTCATTTGATTTTCCTTGCACTGCACCGATAATTTTGGTGGATGTGGGTGGTCCCAAGAAGATCGTTATTGCCTTTTGACCTATTCGACACAACCCCTGACAAGGCCCCCCTGCAAAACGTTCAAAGATCACAACATCAAATATCCAAACATTCCCCCCAAAAGTAATATCAACAGCATACCAGTTGCGACCGTTTATTTCCCTTCTGCGTTCCCCTCTGAGGATCTCCAACCACCCCCCCCTGACCAGCTTCGCCTCCCCAACTGACGCACGCCGGACCCGCGCGCCTCCGCGGCGCTGGCAGGGCGGCCCATACGGCCGCGGCTGCTGCCGCAAGGCCCTGGTGCTGTGTCCAGCCTCACTGGTGAAGAACTGGGCGGGGGACGCTGGGCGGAGAGAGTGTTTTTTTTTTTTTTTTCGGGGATGGGGATGGCATGTTTGGGGCCGAGGGGGTGGTGAACACGTACAAAAAGCAGATAAAGAAACTTATACAACGACCAGCAACTCTTCAAGCTGATTCAAGTGCAGCCTTTGAAATTGGTTCAGAAGGACCCTTTTTTTGGACTGCACGATACTGCAAGATGCAGACAAACGACCATGGACATTTGACATTTGTGATGAAACAGTGTCCGAGAGAGGTGTTTGGAAACAGATTCAGTTTTCTTTTCCTAGCCTCAAAGACCCAGGGTCCGGGGACAGGGACCCCTTTTTCAAGTCCCTATACAGCCCCAAAAGCCTTGTACAAAAACAGAACGCGAAATCACTCTGTATACTTGGGATTTGAAGTGTCTTGAGAGGGATATACATATATATATATATATAAACAATTGGAATCCCGATTCCGATTCCTTTTGCCTGCACTCTGTGTGGGGCCCTGCAACTGCGGCGGGCACAACTGAGGAGCTTGACAAGTGGCTCCATGGAAAGTGCAAGTACCACGCCCCTTGGTTTGCATGGAGATCTTCCAAGAACAGCTGTGCTGTCCTGTGGCCACCTGCGGAGCAAGCAATGGACCTCCATAGGCTCAGCTTGGCCTACATATAGGAAAACCATATTTTTGAACAGATTCGATCAACTCTGGGATTTGTAATATTTTTTAAAAGGACTCTTCAAAGATAGAGCATGTTTTTTCCCACTTGAAGTGGTGGAATTGGATGAACAACGACGACGACCTAGGCCTGTGCAGTGACTGGCCAGGCGGGGTCGGTTTCATTGAGTGCATTGGTTGAAAGGACCCCAGATAGGTAAGTCATCTAAAATCACACAACGGGCGACTTTGAAACCAGATTTGTATTGTATTCGAGCTCATTTGTGTAGCATATTTTGCATGGTTTGGTTTTCTTCCCTTTCCGAGAGATTCCCTGTTTATGGAAACTCAGACCGGTTCTCTGTCTCTCTCTCTCTCTCCCCACTTGCTTCGATTTTGGACAGGTCAGCTCCTGGACCAGGAACCTATACAGTAGAGGCTCTATCCCTAGGGCTCCAAGTACCTTCTAAGAAGGTGTTTGGGGTGAGTTTAGAGGGTCCAAATACCTTCTGAGGAGGTACTTGGAGCCCTAGGGTGTGTATATATATATATATAGAGATTCAGGATAGTCTCCAGTCTATGTTTGTACAGCCATTGGGTGGTCCATTGTTAAGTGCAGCACCCCAGACGGCCCATGTGAGTGGTTTGATGTGCAGCACCCCTTTCGGTCGCAGGCGCAGGTGGCGGGCACCTTTGGGTCCTTCAAGTACGACCGCGATTCGCGGGTGCCTGGGCTGTCGAAGGGAAGTCCCGGGGGTGCACATAGTTAGTTTGGTGCTTGTAACAGGTTCCCACACACTGCGTACGAGGGTGCCACAAACGTGCTTAAAAGGTTCAACATGTTCATTCCATGTGGTGGATCATGATCAATATCTTTGACCACTTCCCGACAGCCAAGCCAAGGTGCTCATGGTCATCTTGTCATGTGGAACCTAGCAAAGAAACCCTACGTCAAGCATGTTTTTGTTTGGTGGAGGCCATCGCTGCGCCATGTCGCCATCATCCCCCTGTCTTCGCTGGATGCTGCCAGAGACTTGGGAAATGTCTCAATCACTGCAGCTGCATATGCCAGGTGCCCACTGAGCAAGAAAGATTACGCCGCAACTGCGTGGAAGTGTGATTGAAACTGTTGCTCGAAATGTATTTGAGAGACTCTATCCAAACTCTGTGATCCAAGATCCAGTACCAGGAGAGCGATCTGATGGGAGACGGCGTGGAGCCAATTCTGCAGAGTACGACTGGCTTTGGGACCACCGAAGAGTACAGTGCAAGTCGGCGCAGATGTGCTGGGAGGAAGCAGGCAGGAGGTGGCAGGTGCAGTTTTCGGAAATCAAGCACAACTTGCTTGATGATCTCGTGTTGGTTCTATACACTCCTTCTGGACTGCATTTGTTTCTTCATAATGATGGCAGAAGTAGGCTGACAACGACTCGCGTGAGAACATCTTGTACATTGAAGATTGGAAGTGGACAAAAGGCGATGGGCTGGCGTGAGGCAGAACATGCAGTGTTCAGGAAATGCCAGCAGATCGGTCAGTTCATCGCCACCCTCACGACTTGGGATGACAGGGTGCTTCAAGCATTGCAGGAGCGCACTCAAAGCTCTGGTTGAAACGGCGTCAAGAAGCATTTGAGCAACACCCCTTTAACTTCATGACGCCCACTGAGCGTGGGTTATTTGTCCAGCGTGTTGTTCAAGAAGTAGATTATATTTGCCATCCTGGTTTGGAGATTGCTAGTTCCACGCCTTACCATTCACCATGTGACTGGCACAGAGATGGTTTGCGCTTTGAATGCAAATCTTCCAGGCCCACATGGTCAAGAGATTCCTGGAGTTGCACATTTTGTTCGGTCAAGTTTTCAGAATTTGACATATTGTATTTGGCTCTGGATTCTCCGCACGCGCTTACCATTTTCAAATTTGGAGGAACTCAGTACATTTGTTCATCTGGGCTGGCCAAAGTCCCAGGCCGGGACAATGTTGCCATCAAGGTTTATGGTCCACGAAACGAAACACGGATTTCTGTCGCAGTAGACGTGATTGCCGAGAAACTCCTGAGCTCGGGTAGTCAACATGTGGCATCTGTGGTGTGGTAACAACAACTCCTGCAGCACAATAAGTCAGAAAACGTCGGTGAGCAAACTTCGGTGCTTGCAGCTGATTCCTGGCAACACCAAAAAGACTGGTTACTGTACTTGTTGTTGATGGTGGCTGCAAAGCACCCTCGCAGAGAACTGACTGGAACTCAGACCTGAAGCATTTGCGAGATTACTCTCACCCTACTCGACCTTGTACTCGTACATCACAAATGGACCCTTTTGCGTCGGTTTGCACTTGTAAAAGGAAGATGCCAGTGATCCGTAAGATGGCCCAAAATGAAGAGAACTCCTTCCTGACATCGGTTGGTAGTTGACGATTGTTTCTTTTTGTGAACATCACAATATCTCACAACTGTTCAGAATCCACCCCAAGCTTCTTCCGTAATTTAATTAATCCACGTTTTTCCTGTGCTGCATTTTTGAGACACAGGCCCAAAAAAACTTTGGACCTCTCCAACCAATCTTGCCACCACAACCCCCCCCCCGGCGGAAGCATCCCGGACTTCAGGTGCTCATCGCCTCGTACGAGACCTTTCGGAACCATGCCCGCGAGGTGTGGGATGGGGTGAAGGACGTGTGTCTATCTTTGGAGCCAGTGAGGGACAGATGTGGGCGTTCAGCGGGGCTGCGAAATGATGCGTTTGGAGTTTCTGAGGAGGGTGTCCTGAGAATGGGGGGCCAACGAACAGAGCAGAGAGCTTATTTGCAATAGTTCCATTCGCACCAGTGCAGGAGTTGCAGTCATTGCAAGTATAGGCAAAAGTTGCTCTCGGCACCATCTGAAGATTCTAAAGAAGAACCCACATTCTGTTCCAACACTCTGTTACACTGTTCATTGTCATGAGTAAGTGTGTCCAAGGGAATCATTTCCAGCGTCTCTCATCGTGGCACGGGAGCCTGCCTTCCTCCCCACCATATACCGCAGGTGGAGGACTGTGGCATTGACCTGGTGGTTTGCGACGAGGCGCACAAGCTGAAGAACGACGAGGCGTGGGTGACCCGCGCGCGGCGCCAATGTGGGCTGGTCTGGTGCAATGTGGTGCAAGAGAGCGCATATGTGGATGACCGATTACTGGTGCACTGGTGCTTCCCAGAGTGCGAGGAGGATCATACTCTGAGTTGACGAGAGCTACCTTGTGGTTCATGAATTGTTGAATGGTGGAGGTGAACTGTTTGATCTTGTCCAGAGGACTCTCCATCAACAGTGCAAATATGCTCATTCAGAGTGACTTCACCTCGATGGAGAGAGTCAACTGTGTAAATAAACTCATCGAAATGTCAATGGATGAGTCAACAGCGTAATGACATGACATGACTTTTTCACTCACCTGCTGCAGACCAGTGACCAAGGCCGCCACCACCAAGTGCATCTCTGCCTTGCCCGCTAAGCGGCGGCTGCTGATCTCTGGCACACCCATCCAGAACAGCGCCGGGTCGATGTATTGGGGAAGAGTTGACAGTTGGAAGAGCTTCCGGAAAACAACACTCTGCTTTGTTGCCTCAGAATGAAAGCAGGATCTCTCCCCATCATCCCCAACCAATATCAATCAACGGCTCTTTCAGTTGATGGTCCATTCTCTCGTTTGCTGGTATTTTCTGGGTGCTCCTTTAGTTTAAAAGATGGGAACATCCTATGCACATAGGTTCACAGAAACGGTTACATCAGCAGTTCGCTTGAACATGAGGTGTGATTTCTCCGTCTTAGACAGTATTCTTTTGATCTTCCTGTGACACTGCCTCAAAACAAGTCAACTTTAGATGTAACCTCTATTTCCCCATGTTGGAGTCTGTTTTTTTGGAGGAACACTTCTAAAATACCCGACTAGCAGATACTCTACTATGGTAGAACCTGGCGTGCTTGATCATGTTGGACCCCTGCTGCCACTCGGAGTGTTTCCGCGTCCTCGCCGAGGCTTGGAGGAGTTCTTCACCTTAGTCAGCCTTGCCAACCCAGGCGCAGTGAATCCCGATGGGCACCACAAACAACACACGAACGCACCTCCTGTGCTGGACCCATCCGACCCGTGGCGACCCGTTTGGTCCCAGGACTCGACAGTGAACAGGACAAAGGGAAGCTCCAGTGCCGGTGGAACATCGTTCCCCAGAACTCGATGTCAATCTACACTCCCTGAAACCATCATGGAAGTGGAGTTCACCGCCTGTTGGGTATTCTGAAAATGGTCATCAGAGGGGTCATGCCATCCACTTCCGTGATTGTTCCAGGAAGCGTAGGCTCTTCGTCACTTGAGTTTGCACCACCTTTCACTCCCGTTCCGCCCCATCCCCCGCCGCTCTCGCTTCGAGCAGCGGGTAGCTCCACTCAACAGCGGAGGCGTCTTCGGCGAGCTGTCGGAGTTCCGGCGCAAGTTTGCCAACCCCATCTTGCGCGGCCGCGAGCCCACGGCCACGCGGGAGGAGCGGCAGAAGGCCGAGGAGCGATGCCGAGCAATGCGGGTGACAACCGGGACGCAAGAGACGGATGGACGTGGGAGCAGCTTGGGGGTGCGGAAGAAGGGGAGGGGAGGCAATCTAAAGATATGATGAATTTGGATGAACTGCGGGACACTGGAGTCGGATGCAGCTGGATGGGAGTTGAGAAGAAGAGTCCAAGGGCGTGAGGGCAGGTCACTGGTCCATGTTCCGGTTTGTGTGGTTGTTTCTAAAATACAGATCTCGGCAAAATCCACCCATGTGTCTCACCTGGTTCGTGGTGGTTTCATTCTCTCACCAGGAGATGTTGTCCGAAGTGTCTCACGTCACGGACCAGTTCATCCTCCGGCGTACGAACCGCTTGAACGCGCGCTTCCTGCCGCCCAAGCAGATCCTCAACGTGCTTCTCAGCGAAAGGGTTTGGTGAAATCCCAAGTTCCAATGTGGACTGTTGACGAATAACACTCCCATAATATGAAAAGAGAACCTGAAGAGGCTCCAAAAAACCATTCATTACAATCCAAATTGCAGGGGGTAATTCATCATTACTTGTAGTACTCCGGTGTCCAATTGGACCAAGTCCGTCCAGGTCGATTTTCCGCGTAATGGGAAGATCCGTCCGAGTCCGACCTGGACAGGTCTCCCCCGCCTGTAGAGTCCAAGAAGCTGGATGTGGACATGGATGTTTATTTTGGAGGAAGCACGAGCTCACTGGAGCTGTAAATGGCATCCTTAGAATTCCTTAGATGGGTTCTGATATGGTGTCATGCCCCAAAAGCTAGTACGTTCCTACAACAGTCTGAATTGGTGTCCATGTATCCCACATGATCCCACATGCTTATAAACGGTTTTTTCGAAGTTTGGAAACAACCAAGTCTTGGAACAAGCCAAGTGGAAGATCAATATACCAGCACCCTCCAACAGGTCTCCTCTGGATCTGGAGGCTTCTGTAGACTCCGCCCCCCCGGGGAGGTTCGTGATGCCGACGGACTTCCAGCGGCGCCTCTACCGGAGCTTCCTGAAGTCCAACGTGCCTGGGGGCCGGTCGCGAGAAGAGACGGTGACGGAGAGAGATGTCCGGAAAACACAAGGATCACAGAGGAACTCAGGTCATGAAGTAGTAGATGTTTTTAAATGCGTGGTTAATATTTGTTGTGTTATTTTTTTGAGATCTTGAGGAACATGCAAGATCACATGGGGATTCCCGGCGTTTCTTTGATTGATGGTTGGATTTGACCTTGACATTTGCTAGAATACGGGGAGGATAGTAAGTATGTAGCTTGGGAAATTGGATCTGGGGGATGAACGTAAGGGGTCGTGAACCAGGGTTTGACCGCCTCATCTCTGATCATTAATGCCCCGCCCCCAAACCGTGACTTTGGATGGTGATGGGAAAGATTTGCATCCTTGAACTTGCTACGAGGGTGTCTCTCAACAACTCTTCATCGACAATATCGAAGCTGATCTCATGACTTCTTCCCATTTCTCGTTTCTTTACCATCACTGTTCTCAAAGTGGAATTTTCAGAGGGGGGAGGCCTCCTTCAATGGCAGCTGCACAAGCGTATACTGCACGGGGCTTGCTCGGGGCTTTGGCGCAGCTGCTTCCCAGGTGGCGCGGAAACTGCTGGAGGATCAGAATTGCAAGCTGACAGGGTCAGTTCTCAGCACCATCAAGAAGCTTCAAGGTGAGATGGGGTGCGACGCAAGAGATGGAAGCATGTGGAAGCAACCCCACAAATTTGTTCATACTAGTAACCTGACATAATATATATATATATATATGGCTGTTCTATTGGTTTGACCACCTACCAGTAGGCGCCTATAGACTGGATGTGGCTGGATATGACCTGACCAAACCCGATCAACTCCACGCCACGCGCCCGTCTTCCGCACGTCGACACGTCTTCGGACGTCGCACCGGGGCGCAAAATTCAGATGGGTTAGATGAGTGTCATAATGACCCAACCTAGTACACTCCCTGAAAGAAGCATGGAAGTGAAACAGTTTGGCCTTTGGAAGAGCATTTTCCTCTACTTCCCCTGCTCAGCTGCCATGATCGTCCCACCGGGTGTAGATCATTTTTGGGACTTCTACCTTTTTGATCCTTTTTAGCCATATCGTGTTCAGCTGTTCTCATCCGTTGCCATGTGCCTTTTTTTGTCAGCTCATCACGTGACGAGGCTTGGTGAACCACCCCTTCTTGGTGCGCTCAGCCCAACAAAAGCTGGAGGTCGGGTGTCTCTCTGACGGGCCCAGGCGTTTTCGTCATGTGCCGCCTCCAATATTCAATGGCGCGTGACGGACAGATGCGTTAACCAAGCCGGTAGAGTAAAATCTAGATTCTACGGTACGTAGAAAGGCTTCCCTGCAACCAGGGTGATTATTCCGGTTCAACCCGGGCTTGAGGACAAATGGGTTTGGTGCCCTCAACGCCCGCAAAAAAGAGTTCAAAGTCAAAACCCTCCCCCCAAAGCATGGTAGAGAAAACATCTGCATTTGGCAAGATGCCTACTAAAGCTACTACCCACCATGTCTATGGCAGGTGACCCCAGCATTTGTCCTCCCCCCCACTGGTGCGTTCCGATCCGATCCGACCAACGACTCCTACCGTTGGAGCCCCGGAGCCCTGCAGGCTGGATTTGATGATGATGAGACTCGTGTGACTGGACTGTGCCAGCGAAGGGTTGGACCTGTGCGTTGGAGCGTGCCGAGAGGAACAAGGGTTCAAGAGGGTGGCGAGGGGCGCCAGAGACTGTCAGCTCCTCCCTTTTGTTTCTGATAGCTTTTTGTTACTACTAGTAAGGCACTTGTTACTAGTAGCGATGCACTTGTTACTAATAGCTTCTTGTTCCTGGGTCTGAAGATCTGAGAACATCTGAGAGAGGAGATGAACATCGTGGGAGAGACTCAGTGTGGCTTCGCACGCACCGAGCGCCCCAACCGCCGCGATCTGCGCGCGTCTCCGAGGCCATGTTCGAAGAGATCGACCGCATGGACAAGAGCCTCCGTGCCCGTGGGGCGGAAAAGCCCGTGCGGGAGGCCAGGGAACGGGAAGAATTGGTAGTATCTGATATGCGTCATGAAGTAATTCACTTCACACCCCTAAAACTTTTGTGGGACTTTGATGCTTCCTTCTTGGGTGAGAAACCGTAGCTTGGGCCCCATGTCCATTCATTCGAGACCTCCTAGAGTAAAGACAACATATCTGACTGCAGCATCCTCCATCCACGGGTCTAGACCATGTGGTTCAACGACGCCCTCCAGGGGCCATATAGGATGGGTCATAGGATGCCGTTAGAGGACAGAGGACGCAGATGAAGCAATTCACATCGAGTCTCAGCTTGAATCATCGAGTTTCCGTGTTCA
This sequence comes from Durusdinium trenchii, assembly GCA_963970005.1. Lineage (NCBI taxonomy): Eukaryota > Dinophyceae > Suessiales > Symbiodiniaceae > Durusdinium > Durusdinium trenchii. The sequence continues at coordinate 3,072,881 of CAXAMN010004446.1, forward strand.
AAGCTGCACATGTGACCGGAACGCGATCAAGCGTGTGTCACGGGAAGCGAGAGGTCAGCGATAACGAGCACTACGATGTTGTCATGTTGACCCGCTTTGGGTGGTTCAAGATAGAAAAAGATATAGAGACCGTAGTAGAGACCGATGATTTAATCCCTTTGTGACCACTTTGAAAGCTTCCGCTGGCCTGGATCACACAGAGGTGTTTTGAAGAGTGACGAGTCGGTTTCGTACTGGACTTAACGGGGGATGATGGGACTTAATGGGGTGAGCTGCTCAGCCTTATTTGGGAGGGAGTAGTACACTCCTCAAAATGATTTTCATGGAAGTCTAAGTGGAACCCCCCTTGGTCATCCAAGGGGGGCTTTTTTTTGGCAGTTCCATTGATCATTTCCGCCGCGAGTAGTACTGTATTTCAATGTTCAAGCTTTGTGGCTCGCCTGTGTTTGACGCTGTCACAGGAACTCTCGGGGAAGTTGGCCTTGGTCCACCAGATCTTGGCACAGATCAAAGCTAGTGGGAACGGCGACGCTTGGACATCGCTTAAATGGAGTGAAGAGCTGAACTTGTTCAGATTCACAGCCAAAAAGCAAAAAACAAAGCATCAAACAAGCTTGTCCCAAGGGCACAAGCCAGACTACCAGAGGAATGGTGACCAAGAAGGGAGGTGAAGAGATTTCCAACACCACCCGCTAACACCGAGGATCGGATCGTGTTGATCTCCAATTGGACGCAGACCTTAGACCTCATCGAGCGGCTTTGCGCCTCGGAGGGTCCTCCGGGGGTTGTTCAACCGTCGAATGCCGTCGTAGGCTGAAAAGGATGAGTTGGCTGATGCCATATATGCGTCGTAGGCTGTTGAGGAGTTGAGGTCGGAGGATCTGTTTAGAAGTTAGGTGATTCTGTAGGAGGATCTATATCAGTCGGAGGATCTGTCGGAGGATCTGTATCAGTCAAAGATTAGACCAAATGTTTTGGCAAACCAGGCCCTTGAGGGTCTGCCAAACCTAGCCTAGAACGGGATTGCTGGATTTTCTGGGGGGCAGGTCGAGGATGGTCGGAAGGAAGGTGGACTGTGGACTGATGCCATCTCCGCCGCATGACATCTACGGGGACCTTTGCTACCGGCAGGGCCTCACGGGCCTAACGGTCGCAGGTCTCCGAAGAGAGGTGCCAAGGTCCCACTGTGACCCATGGTCAGGGAACCGTTTTCCATTTGCGACGTGTTGGTCACCCGCTCCCAGACACACCCCTAGGCTACCCTTGAGCCCTCGGGTCAGGGAACAGACACATATACCAAATGACGCTGGCGTCCGACGCTCTGGCCACATCCTGAACATCGACGTAGCCAGGAGGACAGGCGTCCTGCCTTTCCAACACCCACGTGATCCGCGGATCGCGTGACTCCGCGACGCCGTGACGCTCCAAAAGCCCTCGCCGTGAGGCGCACAATGCAAGTGGCCCACGCACCGCTTGGACGGCAGCATGGCCATCATGAAGCGAATGAAGCTGGCTCTTCGGCAGAGATCTGGAGAGGAAGCGTTTTAATGGGTGGATAAGTGATGATATGGCTGTGGGCCAGGGTCATTGTTTATCATGAGAAGAATCAGTCTCGGGTGCCAGAAGGACCCCATTGGGTACAGGTTCATAGCCTCATCTCATCATAAGGTTGGAGCAAGCCATGGAAAACGCCCATGGGTCAGATGGTTTGGGAATGTGCTCGCATACATTCAATGGGGAGAGAGGGAGACCCTCAAACCTAGGAGGCTTTGTGGTCGTGTCTATTTTCCCTTGAAGGTGTTGAACTGGGGGTTCCTCAAATGAAGAGACAACCCATTTGCATGTAAGGTCGTAGTGTATTCAGAGACATGGAAACATGTCAAAAACAAAGGATTCAATGAATCCCTGGAACTACCGATATTTGTCCATTTCTGGGAATGGGACCCAAGCATTTTTCCATGTCCATTTTCCATATTATGGGTCTATCATTGGACAGCCCCCCCAAAGTGGAATGTCAGGGTACTCGTTTGTAGCCAGCAGCAAAATGCAGCAAAGATACGGTTTGAGACCGACTGAGCCTTAGCAACCTGACCAAGACCCAGAGTTTGGGCTCTCTGACTTCAGATATCTTCAGATCTGAAAAAGGGTTGATCTGAGCTACGGGAAAAACCATGGTCAGATTAAGTATTTATATCAGATGTTGATGTGAAGATCCAGGTCGCGTCAGATCCAGGAATCGACCGATGGACCGATGTCACGCCGACCTTCACACGATCCGTCGGCCGGTGATCCCGACCTTCACACGGCCGACGCTGGACCTCCGAAACGATGTTCTGCGGCACGGGTTCCCCGTGACGGTGGCAGGTGACCGATTTCAATCGCCCGGAGAACGAGCATGCCTTTGCCTTCCTGTTGTCCTCGACACTTGGCGGCCATTTGGGGGGGGGGGACTCAGCAGACCCGCATGGAGACTGAAGCCATCTGACTGACTGGGCTGCGTGCGTCATGGCCCGCCAACGGCCCGAAAGGGGAGGGGGAACAGCAAACCAGAAAAGGAGGAATCATGTCAGCAAACCAGGGGTTTGGAACCAAGGGATGTGGTTCAATGTTGTTCGTTTCAACTAAGTGTCCACAGCACAATGTCACGAGTCGTTGGCCTATGGACACGACTCAAACACGCTTAAGAATGAGGGTACGATCCAGAATCCAAACCCACTGCTTTATTTGCTTTAGGGAAACTGGGCCAAAAGGCTGAGGGTCCCTAGGCCCTATAGGTCTTCTTTTTTGAGTCACGTCCATTGGAGTTGAGACAGGGAAGCCTGCCAACGCAACAAGCCCCTACGGGAGACCCGGCAGAGAACAGCAGGAGAGGGAGCATGTGCCGTTGGACTCATGTCGACCAGGTCGTCGGAGATTGTGGAAAGGGGAAGGACTTTTCGAGGGATTTTTGGAATCTCGAAAACAGCAAGTAAATTAGGTTAAGCAGAAGGGGACACTCTATGACACTACAGAAACCCTTCACCACTTTTCTTCACCCCAAAGAAGTCCAAAGACTTATTGGTGGACCCCTCAGGTCCATGTCGATCCCTTGCTTGGACCCCCCCCGTTGGGGTAGTCCCTCGAGGAAGGCGGGCGGCTGCGGGCTCAATTTGATTGGCGCCAATCGCTTGGCAACTCGACTGGTGGGGGGGGTGGGAGGATGGGATGGGCCAACGGTTTCCAACACCTCAAGAAGTTCAGAGCTGCAACTGGGAACCAGGGTGCGGCATGAGGAGTTCATGTCTGTTGGCGAATTGGTTTGTTGGCAGTTGGTGGTCCAATTACGTGCTTATACGTGCTTAGTCGATTCTTGTGTTAATCACCAAACAGTCTACTGTGGTCAGGCTTTGCGCGGGTCTGCGGGTCCTGTCAAGATGCAAAACACTCCTGCTGATACTGTTTGGGGTCTATGCTGATGTCATCTTTTTCTACCCAGCGGTCTTGGGACACGCCAGACGGCCCAAATGGGTGTTCATCACAGCATGTGTCCTTGTGCTTTCGGGAATCCCAGCATTTGTTTGTCTAGCTTAGTTCTATATTTCAGTTGTGCTTTTAGATCTATCCATCAAGTATTCAGAAGTTGCATTTGTTTGTTTTGCAGGCCAGGTTAATGAATGACAGCTTTGTCAATAGATGTTAATAGCTATTTTTTGATCAAAGACATCAATCCAGGTCTGAAGTGTTCAATTGCAGGCATGGCCCAAGTAGTGGACTATGCGAGAACAAACACCGCCGGTCCCTGCGAATTGCGGACTCAGCCCTCCCAAGTGATTTCTATATAGATGGGGGTTGGCCAAGCAAGGCATTTTTATGCATGATTATTCATGATGCATCTTTGGGATTTGAGTCAAGAGTTCGCTTTGGGGGGGGTGGCATGTTCTTCCCACTCACCTCAAGCATTGGTTGCAGGACCAAGAACAGCCCGCAAAAATGCACTCGTGGCCCGAAGGTTGGTCCGGAGCCGTAGATCCTGCCGATCCTCTAGGATCCTCCCCCAGCATCCACTCATGGACTTGCTTCGGGGTCACCTTTGTTGCGCGGTGGCTGGCGTGGGATTTGCCGTCAATTATCTACCAGTGAAGAAGTTTGATACCGGAGATGGCATTTTCTTCTGTGCAGCAATGTCCATTGGCATTCTCTCGGTGGGACTTTGGACTGGCATGTTCTTGACCAGCGATGGCTTCCCAGCATTTGAGCCCTTAGCCGCACTGGGTGGAGCAGTGTGGATGCTCGGAAATCTCATGTGTCCCCAGATCATTCAGATGATTGGCCTCGGGCTCGGTCAACTGTGCTAAGCCTTAAGCCATACCTTTTGTTTCACTTGACTTTTTAGCTCTTCAGACTTGAGACGTTGAGGTAGATCCGATTCTTTACAACATCGACCCTCCAAAGTTGTGCCGGAAAACGTTCACAAAACACCGCAGGTTTGACGATGTGGGATCTCAGCAACATGCTGGTGGGATGGCTCATTGGGCGTTTTGGCCTCTTTGGTTTGGAGAAAGACGTGGTGCACGAGCCAATGTTGAACCTGATGGGCTTGATCCTGGCCGCTTTGTCCTTGGTCTTCTTCTTCGTCTCCTCGGTCCTCAACGTGTCACCGGCGCAAGACGCGCGCGGACCCAGCTGCGAGCCGCGCGAGCCCGAAGCGCCGATCGAGCCTGAAGATGAAGAATCCATGAGGTACGGCCAGCAGGCTTCAAAGGTGGGGGTTGGGTCAGTACTAAGCTGTACCAAGCATCCTTTTGAACATGACTTTTTGTATATGTTTGTTGATCTTTTTGCTATTTATTTGGCAGCCGGCAGCTGAGCATCATGCTTTTATCCATCCATGTTTGTGAACATTCTGGATCACCAATCATTCTCATGAATATACTCGAATATAATGAATCATACGTAGTGTACATGATTCACGGGTTCCAATCAGAGATATAAGATATATTGTTTTCATTGAACGACTCTGGTTTAACATTTGCGCTGGTCCTATCGGTGAACATCTGCTAGGTGGAACCGGAACCGCTGGGACTGCCTCGGGTGGAACGTGTCCAGTCATGGATGTCTGAGATGGTCCACCCGCGCGCTGGGCCTAGCTCGTGCCTGGAAGACGGAGCAAAGGATGAGAAGGCTGACTTGAGTCCTGGAAGGCTGATCAGAAGATTGTGTTACAATGACAAGCTTTGTTTGGAAATGTCGGGGGGGAGTATATAGTGTTTCCCTAAAATCTACTGTACACATCCAAGGATAGCAGCGTTGCCTGGGGATGCCACGATTTTTCAGCTCTTCTTTGGTTCTTGCATGTCTATCACTGCTGGCGTGCTTTTTGGCACCACCTTCGTGCTACCCACGGCGTTGAAGGAGGGAATCGTTGGGGATCATCACAGCTCCGACATCATGGACTATGTCTTCAGCCATTTCCTTGGCATTTTTATCACCTCCACCTTGGCCTTGTTCATCTATCTCGGAATCAAGCGGGAAAAGAGCTTCACACCTTTGAGCATCATCGTGCCTGCCATCTGGTCCGGAGTGATCTGGGGCATTGCGCAGGTCGCATGGTTTCAAGCGAACTTGGATTTGGGATTCTCGGTGGCCTTCCCCATGGTCGCCAGCCTTCCTGGAGTTATTGGTTTGGCCATCGGCATTTGCTGCTTCAAGGAGTCGTGAACACAAGCTGTTCGTTTTAGTATCAAACCACGTCATCCTCCAGAAGGAAAACTTCAACACACGGACAGAGTACATATGAACATCCCCAGACACTCCATGTATGCCATATATGCCTACATTGACCCCCAAAACCACCCCAATGTAGGCATATATGGCATACATGGAGTGTCTGGGATCATTGAACAGAACCCTCCACCGCGGGACCGGACAACAGAACCCGCTTCGGCTTCATCGGGAAACCGTTGTCTCCGTCGGCAGAGCGTGATATGGGCGACCAGAGACCGCGGTCTCGACTGCAAAACCCGCCGGAAGGTGCTATGGCCCAATGAAGGGGTGTGATTATGAGATGTCTGTGAACGGGGTCAAACGCAAAAGACTGTCACAGTGCCGGCCTCCACGAGTTTTCTCGCATTTTTTGTGGGTCTTAGATGTTGCACCCACCACTTAGGTCCCCGGTGGTGTCCAAGATCCACCCTCGTTGCAAAACCCACGTCCGTAGGAGGTGGAGGGTTTCCACGCGCGCATCTTCGCGGCTTTGGGCCTTTTGCTTCGTATACCGGGGATGGTGTTCATCGCCATCTCAGCATGAGTCAGCATAGATATACAATACCCAGATATCCCCGGAAGGGAGACACAGCAGCAAATCTTCCACTCGTGTGGCACTGAAGTAATTAGCTGCTATTTTGCAGTGCCCAGTGAGTTCTAACTCACCGTTTTCCTGGCCACTGAACATGCATGTAGTACAGCTGTCACGGCACAGGAAGAGCACATGGGAGAGCTTGCCAACTTGAAGAGGTTGGATGTTCCATCATGGACTCTGTTCAGAGCATTTGTAGTGCAAGGAAGTCCACCATGATTTGCATGATCTGCAGCCAGCAGCAAATGCTAATTATGCAAATGCTGCTCCCACTCAAGTGGGACAGTTCTGGCGCCCTTTTACACCAGGACAGGCAAGAGTTGGTCAAGTTCGACTTCAGCCTCAGGAATTCTGGCTGATTGGGAATCGAACTTCTACCTACTATTTTTTCAGCGTGATTACCAAATACTAGATGTTTAGATCAATTTTGACCATCGATTCATCGATGGATTATGGAATGGTGGAGGTGGAGGCTGTTTCTTTTGGGGTTGCGCTTCTTTGATTGATCCTTTTTGGCAATTCTCACTGCTGGCACCGGAGTGGATTTCCCTTACCGCCGTGTGTCAGCGGCTCCAACGAAGAAACGCAAACCTTTCTAATCCCACCTCATGTTTTCCGATCTTTAGAAAGGCCCCTTCGTATAGATCCCTTTGGGCGAAAATGTGGCTGTTGCCCTTCGCCATCTTCTCGCGTACCCTGCCAAATCCACACCTTGCACATACTTGCACCCCAACCACTGGGTACCTGGAAGACCTCATGGCTTCTGTTTTGGAAGACCTCTTCGGACCCAGGTGATGTTCGACCCAGACTGGAACCCGGCCAACGACAGGCCGCCGAACCGGGACGTCCGGGTGGAACGTGCCCCGACCCGGCGCGGGGATGGTCCGAAGGCCCGGGAGGGGATGCGTTGGTGAAGCAAGAAGTGAAGCCATGAAGCCTCCACCTACCCTATCCCACCAGATACTGGCACGGGACTGGCATATGTTCCGAGATTTGGGGTGGCGGAATGGGGGGGTCAATGTAAATAAGGATTTTTCCATGATCTTGTCCCACGAATTGTTTGGGGTATTATGGGACATTTTGCCTGCAAACATCTTGGGAGTGACATGTTTTTGACCTCTTTGCAGCCCGGTCACAGAGTCACATGTTCATACCTTTTGTCGGGTGGAGACCCCCAACCCCATACCATTTTGAGCGTATTGAGTTAACACAGATCAGAAGAAGCACCCAGGCTCCCGAAAGCTCCGAAGGAACAACTCGAACATGTCAGTGATTTCTTGGCTCGAACGCCATGTTCACTGAGCACGAGGATCATCCCACTCAGTACTTCAATCACCTCAGGTCACCCCTTCTGAAAAAGGGGGCCGGTAGCTGTTTGAAGCGTTTTTTCGGTGCCGGATGGGTGTCCTCCGAGCTGGGGTCGACGAGCTGCAAGCTGGAGGAAACTGCCCCCCCAAACCTGTGTGGTTCTACTTCTTCACACCCAGGCTCTGCGTTTAGCCACTGCCAAGAAGGGCAACTGGGAAGTGGGAGACGAGGACCAGGAACGGGAGGACATGGGAAGTAGACAGGAGAATCATTTGGGAATTCTTACGTAAGACTGGAGGACCTGACTTTGCACCTGGTCACCTAGAAATCGGTCCGAAGAGTGGACGTTCGTCAACTATACCCGGACGTTCCACGCATGCGGTCCATTATGTGGTGGTTATTAGCGGTGAATGTAGGCAATATTTGCATACATGGAGCGTTTGACACGCAGAACTTCTGCCTTTGAAAAACCTAGCTCCGCTGGGGTTTCTTGCGTTGTTCGCCAGGCAGGCGATGGCACGGGTGTGGCGCGATGGGCAAAAGAAGCCGTGCTACATCTACCGGCTCTTCACCACCGGGACGATTGATGAGAAGGTCTACCAACGCCAGATCTGCAAGGTGAGTGGCCATCTCTGGGAAGAGTGGTTGGGCTTTGTTGATGAAACAGTGAGAAAAACAGTTTTTTTGCTGTGGGCGAGAGAAGAGAGTTTTCATAAGTGTAATGGGCCATGTTGCACATGGTCCTGTCGGGCAAGAGAGCCATGCCAACCATGTTCATCCCGACAGGTGCAATGATCTTGAAAGGAATCGATTGTCTTGAGTCAAATCACAACTTCAGAACTAATTACATTCTGGAAGATCAACATGGAACCTGAAAACGACTGGTCTTCCAAAGGTCCATTTTCAGGTTCCATGTTAATTTTCCCGGGTGTATAGTGTATAGTTAGTTTTGAGATGTTTTGAGGATTGCTTCCTGGCAGGATGGCCTTTCAAACATGATGGTCACGGAGACAGGCCCGTTCCCGGGGTCGTGGCAGGGGTTTATATACTGGGGTGATTTGTTTCATAGCCGGCGACTCGTGCCCATCTGAGGGATTGGATGTTTTCTGAAAAATCTGTGATATCCCATTGAGGCAGTGCTTGCCAATCTTGTGCAGCCACAAGTGGATGGATTGGATGAGGGAATTTCACCAATTCGGTTACGAGGATGACGGGCGACCTTTTGTTCGATTCCCAAGAGGTTGCTTGAACTCCCGGTTTTCTTTGACTCTTTGACTTGCCTGCTGCCTGATAGATCAGATTCAAGACCAAAAGCGACCAAGAAAAAACAATGACCACAGGTGAGGTGGATGGGAACCCATACACGATCTTTGAAGGTCGACCAAGGCAGTCTTACGGGGACTTTCGAGAAGTACATCCACAGCAATTGTATTGTACCACGTTGGCTCGGATCTATTTGGCTGCTGCCAGATTGGCATTTAGGCCCAAACATGCACTGGCTTTCAGATGAATTTACATCACAAGCCCCCCTACTTGCTTGCAGCGTTGTAGAGCAGTGTGTTCTATTTTGATGGTTTAGGACACCATCACAACTCCGTGAACTCCAACCTGAAGACCTTGGCAAGACCGAGGTCCCGTCACCCGATGGTCGACGGTGGAGGTGACAACGAACAGACAGCGTGGGGGGTTGGTGAAATTGCAGTCACCAACCCCCCCCGCTGGCCATTGGTTCATGTATATATACCCAGACACTCCATGTATGCCATATATGCCGATCAGTTGGGGTGATTTTGGGGGTCAATGTAGGCATATATGGCATACATGGAGTGTCTGGGATATATATATATGCGGTATGCCGCATGTTATATTCCAAACATCTCTTCAGGATTGGCGTGCTTGGCGTTCTGCGGCAACTTCCTGAACAGAAAAACCCACCCCCCTTCGCTGGGAACCCTGGTTCATGGGGTTCCTCCCAGGTTGTGGGTGATTTTGTACGTCCACTGTGGGTGAATCGCTGGAAAGAAGGGGAAGACATGGGAATACGCTCCATGTATGGAATATATGCCGATCAGTTGGGGTGATTTGGGGAGTCAATGTAGGCATATATGGCATGGGAATATACCAATACACTCCGACGAACACATCACATGCAAGTGGAGTTCACCCCCTGCTTCGTAAAGGAAAGGAGTCTGACGAATACGGGACGATGCCATCCACTTCCATGTGATGTGTTCGTCAGAGTGTACCAGCTGCTTCCAAGGGGTCACCAATGGATATCTCCACACTACTTACAGGTCTCCATTGGGCACCCCTTGGAAGCGCTAAGTATGTTTTTTTGATGTTTTGTGTATTTTCCCAGTTTCTCGAGCAAATCCACGAGTTTCGGAAGCTCGTTCGGTGCCGACTCTGACAGGAGAGGATGAAGCGCAGATGACCGAAAGCCTGGCATCGGATCTGGTGAAGGACGGAACCAATCCCACAGAACACACAGGGCTCGGCTTTTTGGGGGTCCACTTCGATGCAGAGAAGGGTTTTCCAGACCCATGTCCACACCCACGAACCTTCATGTTCCTTGATTCGAGGGCATTATGCGCCAATCAGGATGCCCAATCTCAAACCCAAGCTCTTGGTGGAACTTGCTTGCAGCACCCAAGACAAAAACGAGACCTGATCCACAAACAGTTCAACGGTTGTTATATAAACTCATCCATGTTGACTTCGGCCCTTCCATTCCATTCACCCAGACTTCACTGCAAAGCCTCGCGCCGATCGGTTTGGAGTCGCGCAGTATAGTAAAGCAGTTCAGAATTTGGAGCAAACCCATCGGGTGTGTGTATTCCAATTAGGGAGACCTCCAGGAAGGAAGATAGACGATGTCTTAGGCGAATCCAAGACCCTACAAACCCTAGATCTCTGTAGACCCCAACAATCACACGTCAGAAATCCCGGCCGTCAGAAATCCCAAGTTTAAGAGACACCAAGCCGAGTTAAGAGACACCAAGTTGAAGAATTTCAGAAATTCAGAAATTGTTAATTTCTGAATTTACGTAAAGAAGTAACGTTTTTCAGTACTTCAGAAATTGTTAATTTCCGAATTTCCGCCAAACTATGTAAAAAAGTAAAGCTTTTCAGAAATTCGGAAATTGTTAATTTCCGAATTTCCGCCAAACTATACATAAAAGTAAAGTTTTTCAGAAATTCGGAAATTGTTAATTTCCGAATTTGCGCCAAACGATGTAAAAAAGTAAAGTTTTTCAGAAATTCGGAAGCTGTTAATTTCCAAATTTCTGCCAAACTATACATATAAAAGTAAAGTTTTTTTTTCAGAAATTCGGAAATTGTTAATTTCCGAATTTCCGCCAAACGATGTAAAAAAGGAATTTTTCAGAAATTCGGAAATTGTTACTTTCCGAATTTCCACCAAACTATGTAAAAAAAGTATAATTTTTCAGAAATTCGGAAATTAACACGATATAGCAATTCAGAAATAGTTCATTTCGGAGTTTCCGATAAACGATGTAAAAAGTACAGGTTTTCATACCTTCCGACATTGCTCATTTCCTATTTTTCGCCAAACCAGACATTGCGCAGGCAGCGTCCGGCTGCCAGCCAGAAGTGAAACGTTTGTACTTGCATTGTAAAATTTGCCATCTAGCCTCTTTTTCTCATCTCGGCGCACCCACTGAACGCATGGCACGCCCGCCGAACACATGGCTCTTCAAGTGGAACACCATCAGACCAGCAGATTTGGGGAGTGGCTGGTCGCGCTGGATGATGGGCAGCTTCTCTTTCGCCAAGGCAAGATGCGTTTGTTGGCTCCACCTCCGGCAGCGCCCCCAACAGCGCCAGGACAAGATGACGAGTCGGATGACCGCGATGGGTGTTTTTATTGGGTCCTTCCGAAGCATTGTTCGAATCAGGGTGCTTTAGGCAAAAGTGGCCTGACTAGCAAGAGCCTTACAGGCATTCCGGCTGTCAGGCAGAATCCAGCTCTTTTCCAGATTCCGTCGCGGCAAAGACCTGCGTGCTCTGTGCGGCTGACAGCCAGCCACCTCGAAGAGAATTGCAACCCGAAACCAAAAGGTATCCTGCATGGGCACGCGCTCCGGTTTTCACTTTCGAGGCCAAGCAACCAAACAGATCTTGAGCCGCTTGAATCTGTAAGATGTAAGGCTTCTGACTGAGTGTTGAACTTGTTGAGCGCGCTCAGGGCATGGAGCGCGCGCAGGGCAAGTCGATCTTCAGCAGCCTCAGCCTCAAGCGTAGTATCGTCTAGTTTTGTATGGCTGCTGAATCCGGCTGACAGCCAGCTCATGCCGCCCAAATACCAAAAGAAAAGACCTTCGGGCAAAAGCGGCTGGGCAGCGCGCAACCAAAAAAGGTCACAACGTAGAAAAACATTGCGCGACGTTGCCCTGCGCCATCATCGCTTTGTGGTTGGGCGCCTGCCGCCGATCAAGCCACTCCTGCGCATCAATGGCAAGCAGTCAGCGCTCATGGCCTGTAGGAAACTGTCCAAGGTGATGGTAGACAGTGAAGCGCAGACCGACGCCAATGGCACTGAGAGTCAGCTGAGCGAGCTGGCCAGTCAGCTGCAGCGCGAGAAGGCAGCCAACGCGGAGCTCTTGCAGCTGCTGCTGAAGGATGAGCCGAGCCATATGTGGTCTGTGTGCTCTCCCGCTGCCAGCGAGATGAGGATGCCACCAGAGCACCAGCAATGACAATGA
>CAXAMN010004446.1:3090249-3107734 GCA_963970005.1 Durusdinium trenchii
CTCTCTCTCTCTCTCCTCTCTGTCTCTCGTCTTTCCGTCTCTCTTCTCTCTCTTCTCTCGCAGGAGGATCCGGGCAAAGAGCCACATATAAAGGACTCTTCACCCCTGCCTCCAAAAAGAGCGCCGTGTTTTTTCCTACCTCGCTGCCCTCCACTTTCCCATTCTGGAGCGCTAGCTTTCGCCCCCCCCTTGGCCTCAAGTATTTTATATCTTGGGTCTATCCATGTCTAAGTCAGTAAACAATTATCACTACTTTTGAACAAGGCCTCTACCAACGATCATCATCCACGGTTACTGGCAATAGGATGGACCCAATTTATATCTATTATGCATCAAATGATGGGAGCTTATCATAGAATTTCTATTACAAAAATGATCTATTAATATCATGATAAATTCATATTGGATCCCCAAGTCAACTTTGGAACTTGGAACATGTGTTGAGCATCCAGCCAACTCTTATTTCAGAATTCACACATTCATTGATTCAACTTCGCAACCGGCGCTCCGAACGGCGCAGGATTTGTTTACCTTTTCGGAGAAGACCGCCTGTGCCACACACGAGATGTTGGGCTGCCAGCGGTGTGGCGCAGGCCTCCCCGTGCCACAGGCGCCTCTTCTTACGTGACCGCGGCACGAGTGGACCAGAGTGGACCGGAGGGAAGCGGTGTCCCGGTGGATGAGCCGATGCGCTTGCGGGGCAAAGGAGGACGGTTTTGGTGTGGAAAAGAAAAGCGGGTCATGTGGAGAAGTATTGGGGCTGTGTGACTGTCATGGTGAGCCAGTGTTGGGGATGTGCTGGAGTGCATAGATAGCATAGCAGCTTGGGTGCAAAGGACCAAAACATCCAAAAAACCATTTGCCAGCACTTCCCACCCCTGTTTAACATCAATTTTCTGCGGTTGCCTCCGCCACTAATGACGAGCCCCAGAAAAAGACGCCATGCTACTGTACTTCTTTGGCTCAGAAGACCTTTGACGCAGGAGGAGGAAGTGCTGGAGGATGACCTCAGCACTTGGTCCCATCATCCAGGCGGCGTCCCGACTCTTCCGTGGGAAAGCCTGACACATCCGGGTCTTCGGAAGGATGTTTTGAAGCCTTTTTCTCTCGACATGTCGTGTCAGTGATGGGCAATTCGAACTGCTGCGCTTGTTCTTGTTTTTGGATACAAATGCTGCGGTGCGTTTTTTTCAGAGTCATGTGGGTCCATGTGGGAAGATCTCTCCCAGGGCCGTGATTGTGATTGGGCCATGCTGTTTCGGGGATGACACATGTTCTGTGGACCCAGCGATTTGGTTCGAATGACGGCGGATTTGGGATTTGAACCAGGCTCCAAGCAAAAACCAGTACCACAAGCAAAGGAAGAAGAACAAACACCGGATTCAATGTAGTTCATCCCCAAAATGAATTAGTGCAAAACCATTCCAGTGTTCTACCTTATAGTATACAATTAGTGCCAAACGCATTTCACGTCTTCATTGTTCATATTGTTCAATGACATGAGTTTCGACCATGGGGGGGCGGAGGCCGGCGGAGGCCCATGGCCGAACCCGGTTGGTTGCATCAAAGAACCTCTCCAGGTGACTGTCCTGTACATGTTCAAGTGCAAACATGCTACTACAATACAAATCAAGAACTACTATACAAATTATATAGGATAATATACAAGGCTTCGAGTGTAGTGTATCAATGCCTGAAATATTCTAGAATCTGTCCTCCCGAGGTGGCAGAAGGGACCTGGAGTGAGTGGACCATTCCCCAGATCCGAAGGATTCCCACCATCCTAGTAGCGCTGTGGGCGAGCTCTTTTTCGCCAGGAACTGAAGGTGTGAAAGACGAGATCCTTCAAGCTGCAGCCAAGGAGCTTTCGACGCTTCGTACCTGGACACGAGGCCGAGAAGACAGACGGTTCAGACGTTCGTTCGAGCTCAACTCGGAGTGTTTTTCAGGGGCCTCCAGACTTGGATGGGGTGGCCCACCAATCCGGATCAGGCCGGGGTATGTATGGGGAAGGTGGTTCGGTGGGGTGACTGGGGATGACTGGGGATGTATGGTACCAGTATGTGACAATCCTGATGAGGTTCTTACCTTTGGAGGTCCTTGGAAGTTCAGGGGTTGGTCAGGCGGGTCGTGTTCTGACTTGTCCTGACCCGGATGACTTCGCTCGTTTGGACGGCGAGCTGTTGGTGATGGCTACGTTGGGTTTACAGAGTCTTTTCAGTTGCAGGGAGGAAGGCCCACAAGGTATCAGTACATGATAGATCATGATAGTATCTAAATTAAATGTATCTATAGTCCTGAATGGACTCAGGAGTGTACTATACACAGCCTGCCATTTGTGGCTGATGGTGGACAGATCATCAAAAGTCTCTGCCAACATTCCTTGGCTTTTGGTCGGTTCGATTAATCATTAATCTAGGATGTGTTCATTCCTGTTGCATCGGATGTCGCGGTGTTTTATTGTACCTATTATACCAACCCTATGGATCTGATCCACATACCTTCTCAGAAGGCATGACTGTGCCCTGGCACCTACACTCCTTCCTCACCTTCTCAGAAGCAGCTATGTGGATCCAGGCGCCCCACATCCGTGTCGGGGGTCGTCGGGTGCCCGCGGGCACCGCGCCAGGCTGGGCCTCTCCGAAGGTGCCACTGGGCGGCGTGTCCTTCACGATGGGATGCCACATCGAATACACGACGCTTGGAGCGTCGATGGATTTGATGGAGCCTGGAAGATCACATCGTTTTCCTTTCACCAAGCTGGCGTCGTGGTTTACTTTTTTTAACGGTCCGTCTTTATTTTCACATTTTTTTCACGATGGATGAAGATCACACCGTTATATACTTTTTCAACGTTTGCTGCTTGCAAGGTCAGCATGTTGGTTGGAGAAAGCGTGCAAGTCAGCATGTTCTCGGAGCCGTTTAGTCATGTTTAGTCCCTAGACTGAAGATCTCTTTAGTCGGGAGTTCCCTGATGCTACCAGAGTCAGAGGGATATTTTTGCGCGTCCGTTATTAAAAGCAAAAATATGCAACTATATTGTCAACAAAACTCTTTTTGAACAATCATGGAGGTCAGGGAGCTTTGGCAGTTTCCATCATATAACAAAACGGGTGTCCCAGGCGCTACCTATAACTCCGACTCTAACCTGGAACCTTGCAACATCTTGCAACCCTGATCGCCAATGGCCGCCACGCTTGTGTTTCGGGCCAAAACACAGGAAGGAGCAAATCGCCAAGCTTGAAGCGGAAGAGCGTGCCGAACAGGAGCGACGCAAGGCGCCAGACACCGCTTTTGCGGAGGGCTGGGCCGGGGAAGGAGCTGCGAGGGGCGTCTTGCGGACGCCCCTAAAAGGGCGTAAGACAGTGCGAGGGACTCGGAATCATCAATGCTGGTCAT
This sequence comes from Durusdinium trenchii, assembly GCA_963970005.1. Lineage (NCBI taxonomy): Eukaryota > Dinophyceae > Suessiales > Symbiodiniaceae > Durusdinium > Durusdinium trenchii. Next base: position 3,093,649 of record CAXAMN010004446.1, read on the forward strand.
TGACGCTGTTTTATGCAGGTGTTCATAGTGTTTTGGGCCTACAAGAGGCCAAATCCGCAATGCCTTTCCTGCAAGGCCTTAATTTGTCCCTGTATATATAAATATAGTGTTTCTTTTGTGAAGTCCGGTGCAAAGATGCTGATTTCATAATATTTTCCTGTGCTAGGCACAGCCTTGAGACAATGTCCTACAGCCATTTTTGCACTGTCCAGCACAAAGTGAGTGCTCTGGCCCCAACCAGAAACCAAAAGGGACGCTCCAACGGTGGACTCCCAACGGCGAACGCTCGACGCTGCCGGCAGGGTGTGCGTGCTTGTTTGGTCAAAGGTCGCGGGTCCACGGCAGTGCCACCAAGCTCAGCTCACTGAGACTTGCCATTTTGGGCCGGCAAAACCATAGAAGAACGGTAACAAACATTGCATGAACACACAAAAGTCTCGTAGCACCCAAAAGTCTTTGCGGCCTGCGGATCTAAGTGGTAGAGTGGCTTGAAGTCTGCATCCACCGACTGGAGACCTGCACTCCAGGAAACCTGCATTGCTACCCTTTAAGAACTCCGAACATGTCAAGCCTCGCAAAAACCGAAAACTGTTGGGCGCTTGGAAAAGCATTTTGATACGTGGATTTGTTCCACCATGAGTTTTTGGACATGTAAAGTAGAACCACTCCCCCTTCCCCACTATTCTGTACACCAAGCCCTGGGCACCGAAGCCCTGGGCACCGGGCCTGCGCACCACTGACAAGACCACACCTGCCACTGCACAAGGCCAAGTCTGATGAGGCGCTGCAGGCGAAGGCGAAGGCGAAAGCTGAGACCAAGGAGACCGAGGCGAAGGCGAAGGCGGCTGTGCAGGCCGGGTGGTTCCAGGGAGAGCCATGCCAGTGTCGACTGGGGTGCTAAGAACTGTTTAAACGGTGGGGAGTGGGGCGAACGTCGTGTGGGTTTTGGATTGGATGAAAAAAGTAAAACGAACCATACTGCTTTTCCGAAGGTTGGCCTTTGGTTTTCTTTTTTCCTTCATTTCTGCGTTTGGATTGGATGAATTGAAGGAGGTGGACACGAAAATCAACTGTGGGGGATTCAGGGTGACACATGCGTGGCCTCAAGAAGGGGGGGGCATGGCCTCAGGTCCCAGGGTCACGCTGTGTTGTGTTCGACCATAGACAAGGACATCTGGACCAGGGGGCTTCCATTGATAGCCCCTTATTGTAGAGGTTATAAGGGGTGTCCATCCCCCCGCGGACCGTGGGTCCTGCGTATCTCTTCGTTTTCAATCGTCCGATCTGTTCCACCTGACGGTGGTTCCTTCCGGCTGCGGGCGGAAGACACCCCCGGGGGTACGCCGACCGCCCGACGCGCGACGGCAGGCGGCGCCAACACCCGTCCGGGCAGCTTCCAAAGGCGTCGTTGAGGCGCGAGGAAACCGTGGTGTTGTGGGGATGGGGTGGTGGAGTACTGGGCAGTCTGGTGGTTTCATGGGAACACACCTTTTTATTCCTTTTTTTGCCCCCGGCCTGTAACGTCATGCCTGTTGAAAAGAACCCGGGCCCCATACGTAATAATAGGTGGTCTAATACCTGCCGGTCCGTCCAATCGAAGTGTCCATTTGAAAGAAAGAGATTCCAAGAAAGGTGGTCTAAAAAACGATAAAAAACGTAATAGGTCTTTTGAGACAACTCCTGCTTTCCTCCTCCAACCCAAGTCTTTGGTCTAGAAACCAGACCAACGTGTCTCATCACCTTTGCCGAACCCATCGATGGGCCCTCAAGACCCCTCCACAGACCGACGCCTTCTGCTCGCAAGGGTCTGAGGGCCATTGGAAGTACCACCCGGGGTCGGTTTTGGGAGCCCCAAGCGAGTGGCATCCTCGCACCCCCATCCTCCATGGAGTCCGCACCCGTCCTCCATGGAGCTGCTGGACAACAGCATTTTGGTCCACTGTTTGTCAATGTGCCTATGAGACAAGGAGCGTTTACCCCGTGGAATACTCACATCGACCCTGTAAAAACCACTGGTTGGTAGAGGAAAGCAGTCTTTCCGGGTCTCATTCCCAGGGTCCATGTGAGTTTGAGCAAGGAGCGTTTAGTCTCAATCCACACCCGCACAGCAGGTGCCGAGATGAGGTCTTTCAAAGCGCTTCTGAGTTCAACGTCAGGTCCCAGGGGCGACGACCTCGGCCTCGTCGTCCTCACGTGTGCGGACGTCGCAGCCGGGCGACGAGAAGAGGGAAAAGGCGGAGAACCAGGCAGTGCTGGCAGGGAAGGAGCTGGAGGGAGAGCTCATGCTTTGAGACTAATCATTTTGGGATGTGAGGACTTGGCCATTTGCCTGCCGGGCATTTGTTTTCTGGGATGTGAACTGCAGGATGCTTTGGGCTGAAGCCATCCCGCAGACTTTTTGCATAATTTCCAAACAGCATATGGCATGCGGCATGAGGTTACGTTGGCGCAGCTTGTTTGGGCAGACCACGAAGCATCTCTCTTGGCAGTGGTGAGCAAGATCCCGCTTGTCCGCTTGTTCTTTTGGGTCGTATAGATAAGAGACTGCCTGTGGTCCAAGAGCTCTACTAACTTCATAGTTGATGGCCAGACCCCCAAACCTCAGGACCTGCACGACGCACGAAGAACCTTCATGGTTTGGGGGGGGTCTCTGCAGGTTTCGGCGACCTCCCTCTCGACGTCCAGGAACGCGTCAAAGTACCCAAGGTGGCAGTGACGTCGCCCGAGGCGGCGCAGCGGCGCAGCGGCGCGCACCCCCGGGGGAGTAAGCCTGGCATCCATAGCCGTGCCTCGGAAGTGGAGGGGCATGGCGCCCCCGAAAAATTCGGATGGACCATGTTTCAATCCGGTTCGACCAGTCCCAGGTGGTGAACAAAACTAGGGACCTTCTCTAGGAAGACGTTTCTCTACCAGGACCCTCCTGTCGGGGTGTCCAATGAACTACCCCACACTACCTATAGGCTTCCATTGGGCACCCCTTGGAGGGTCCTGGTATATGGGGCCCATATGATTGTTTCACTAGGGAGACGTCTCACCTTCCCACTCACATGGTTTCGTGGACGGATGGCCCACGCGGCAGCGGCGGTCCCTTGAGGCTCCACGGAACGGCGGTTGGTTGAATGAGAGGGACGGTAGGGACCCTTCCTTCCGTATTCTGCAGCTGCAAGGGTCTGCTAGGCAAGGTATTATCAACATATCTCTCCTGTTGAGATATTGGAACTATACTAGGACCCGCAAGGGGTGGTTAATGGACACCCCTTAACCTCTAAGGGGCTATCAATAGACACCCCTGGCCCGGGTGTCCTGGTATATTGAACTCATTTTACTGCGGATCGATTCCTCTGGTTCCGGAAGGCAGCAGCACGCGCTGCAGTCCAAAGACCCGTCCAGTCCGGCTGGGATCTCATGGTCGGGTTGGTCTACATTGTGGACAAGAGTCATTAGTCATAAGGCATAGTTTTGCATGCCTACCAGGGCTACCAGCACCCCCCCAAGGGATGTTCATGAATGGCCCCTTAGAGATGATTCGGGGTGTCCATTAACCACCCCTTATGGGTCTGGGTAGGGTCTTGATCGTTTCGTGTGTTCCTGGGCGGCAGCCTTTTTGCCAATCGCCTGAACGCTCCGATATTGCGGGGACAGTTGCGGGGACTTATTAAACTACTGATTCAAAAAAAACACATCAGAATCATGTGACTGAGTTTGTTTTTTAAATGTTGTTTCTTCGTGTGTTTCTTTCGGCTCTAAGGGGGGCTAGGGACACATCGGCCGGGGTCTCTTTCGTCAGTTCTTGCTCGTTCGTCTGTGAGCTGGACTCGCTTCGATTCACATTGTAGGTTCTATGAGTTCTATGGACGAAAACACGGAGATTCTATGGCCTCCAAGACTTTGGAGATTCTATGGCCTCCATGGACCCCTTTTGCACAGGGTCACCAAAGTCACCGCTGCCCTTCAGTTCCCGCAAACACGGCGCAGGCCGGTACGGCGGTGCGGACCTCGGGCCAGGCGCGGGTGATTGACGGGCCGGGGCTTGTCCTCCCAACAACTCGGAACTTGTTCATACCCAATAATCCCTCATATATCCTCCAAACAAACAGCTGGCAGACAAGCCTCACCCAAGGCTTGTGATCTTGGAATGTTTGCCAAATTGAGTTGTATATACACACACACATATTGTACATATATTGGCTCTTGGAGCGCAAACTCTAGGTCTACCTCAATGCATGCTCGCTGGAAACGACCATTTTCCCTGACCACAGACAGAGACCTGCTTGACTTGGTTCGGCTCCGTTCCTGAGGAAGTGCAAAGCGACCGCGAGCGCGCCGCGCAAGTGGCCAAAGCTGCGCGAGCGGCGCTGGAAGCCCAAGCAAAGCAGGCGAAGCAGGCCGGGCTGGACAGCTGCGGATGCCCAAGCCTGCACCCCGAACTCCGAGGTAGTCTCCGAAACGGGTTGCGACCCAACCTAATTACCTTAGACCACCTCCTATACTGTTCGAGCGACCGTGCAGGCGATACACCCGAAAGCTGTGGAGGCGCACCAAAGGGTTGAGGCAGGGATGGGAAGCGAGGGTTGAAAAGGCTCTGTGGTGCAAGCGGCAGAACTTCCAAGGAACTAAGTGAGCGGATGTTCTGGGCACCTGTATCCTCAGCACCCCTGTCGATGGAATGGAACTGCTAGTTATATAACAAGATTTACTTGACTCTTACTTAGAGAAATTAATAGGGAATGGACAGTGAGATATAGTTCTATTTGGACCATCCAACAATTTCAAAAGCCATACTATGCTTGAGAGCGATTGAGGGGGGGTGAATCCCAATTGTACCTGAAGGGCTGCAGACCCTACAGTCACTGCACGCGCTTGGAGAACTGCCTTGGCGAAATCATGCGAAATTACTTGCTTTGAGTGAATGGAACATTTGATCTGCTGGACACACGGTGAATTCCTCCCTGCGGAAGCACAACAGGGTGTGGCTTTCTCGTAGATGTCACAGGGTATGTCTCATTCCTGGAGGTCATACAACCTGAGATGAACTGCTCCAAATGCCTTAAATGCTCGTTGCAGGGCCCACCTGGACTGCTGCGGACTGCAGCCTCTGCGGCGGTTTCGGCGGGGACCTCCCCGAGCTGCGGACGCTCTGCTGCGGCTCAGGCGGAGCACTGATGCGGAGCTGCGGGGTTGGGTGGAATGGAATCGGTGGCAAATTCATGGGAGCCTTGACCTAGTTGGGCAAGGATCAAAGCATGTTAAAACCTACAAACGAAACTCAACCAGAACCAGGACCCTTTTGAGGGGTGGGATGGGGCGGTCAATAGACACCTCTTGTAACCTCTAAGGGCCTCACTACCCCCCAAACCGGGGGTCCTGGAAGATGATGCTCTGTGTCGGGATCGATGACTGTGATCCCGGCATGGATCATTCCCCAACAATCCAGGGACTGGAAATGACTGGAATATTTATATATCTACCAGTACCTTCCGAAATCGGGGTCTCCAATACCATACACGACTGGTGGATCTCCACTTATTGCACCCCTTGGAAGCTCCAGGTCCATTTGACCCTTAAAAAACATTTAACCCAGGCGATCATGGACCCTCCTAAGTAGGGGCCGTACCGGGGTCCGGACCCTCAAATCCCTAGGGTGTTGAGGGACCAAGAGCTGTTTGGAGCGTCTGGGAAAAACACATCTCCAAAAGGTCAGGCTCTCACCGCGTGTCGTCGAACCTCGTCGAACCTCGTCGCCCTGGACCGACCGACCGAGCGTGTCGGGGCCCGACCGCGTGCGTTGTTTCGGGGGGGCCAAGCTTCGCTCGGTCGAAACCGAGGCTGTGCAGTACTGGTACCCATTGGTACCCTGTACTTGTTGGTACCCTGTACTCGATGTGCGCCCAAGAAACCCAACCTGCCTGGGCCGGTCTGAAAAAAGACCTCGAACCCACAGGTCGGTCCGCAACAGATCAACTTCGTATATACCGGTATACGGATGTATACGGTATCCTGCCTTTTGTTTTTGGGAGGTTTTTGGGGTAGAACTGCACATACATGATCCGACTGCGGCAGTTGTAGATGTTTCCACTTTCGATGTACAATGTAGATCTGAGCTCCACGCCGACCAATTTCGCAGTGATCTTGACAAAACAACAGCATGATTTGTCAGAAGCAATGTTGAGTCATATCCTTGAGTCGAGTCATGTCCGTTTCTTCTAGCAGACCTTGGAAATGATCAAGGGATGCGCTTGGGAATCTCTACACAAAAAAGCATCCAAAAACAACACCACAGTCCGGTATGATGCAGGCCAGAATTGAATGAACTTGACATCTTGACCAAACTCCCTTCACTCCAACCATTTATACCAATCCATGAACTTCCCAAACCATCCCACCACCCTACACAACGGCACACCGCCGGACGGCCGCCGGTGGAGGCCGCGGCGGCGGGCCGGGCACACTCGCGCGCCTCGGCGGTGATCCAGGCGAAGACTGGGGGGATGGAGGGAGCCGGAGTATGGTGACTGGATGAGCCCAACGAAAGAGTGGAGCCGTTGTTGTTTAAAGATATGGTTTTCCATTGCTTAAAGGCACTGGTTGTTTTAGGGTTCAATTCCCCTGTACTGAAATTCCAGTCGTAGCGGACATGGCTTCGGCTTTAGGGATTGGGGGTATCAGTAATCCTTCAATCTCCCCTTATGATCGTGCCAGTCGAGGTAACTCCATCCAAATCGTTTTTGCTTTCGACGGATGAGTGGGACCAAGGTCGATTCTGATGGCTGGGAATTGGTTCTGTGATCTCTGATGGTGCTCCAAGAGAGGTTGAAAGAATTTGAGAGACCTGAACATATGGAGCCTGTAGTGGTACAATGTGGTACATATGGAATGGGCAGGCTGTTCAACCTCTCTTGGCTTCTCTCCTCACGTCCCATCCGCTTCGTTTCTCGGTTTCGCCGCGGCAGGTGAGCGACCCCCGTGAGGTGCTTGCGCGTGAACGCCCGAGCGAGCAGGAGCGGGCCGAGGTGGGAAGGCCAGTGCTGAACCTGCAAAAGCAAGTTTGAGGATGTTTGAGGGTTCGTTGCACAGAACGAAAAGTTGAAAGGTGAACTGGTGAACCTTGATATTGCAGGAACACGGAGCAGGTCAGCGATCTATGCGAAGACCGGCTTGGGAATTCCACCCTTGTTGCATGACGTTCCGTCACAGGAGCAAGCAACCAAGCGACCCCGCGTCGCCGCCGAGGGCCACTTGGCGTGTTCTTTTTGTTGGATGCCATGATCCGGGCTGTTTCGGGCGATCAAAGCTTACGTCAACAGGTTGACCTCGGCCTTTTGGGCGGTAGCTTTTTTGACCCTTAAGGGATCTGAAAAGAAAAGGTCAAGATGGTGGGATGAAACTCACCGTGAATGCCAGGGCATGTGGGTGACGCCACGCCATGGTTATCCGAACCTACTGCGCCCGTCGCGCAATTTAAGATTGCGGTTGGTAAGATATCTAGAGATATCTAGAGAGGGTATGTCTTTAAGTGACCTAGTTGCCGAATGGATAAGGCGTCGTGATTGGAAGCTGTTGGCTCATTTTGGGCTGCACACTGCTTGACAAGCATAAAGTTAGAGGTTCAATGAGGTTCAAATCCTCCCTGGGTCGTTCCCTTTCCCACTCGATCATAGTGAAGCTTCTCCAACTCAAGCTAAACATTTTTTTAAAGCTTCTGTTTCGCACCTTACCTCAATTTTGACAAGTCCATAATGCCTTGATGAATCCATGAGCTCGGAAAGTACTGCATGACCTTCAACAGGTGGTTTGGAACCGCGCTGGTAGCAGGTGGTTTGGAAGCACGCACCTGTTGCCACAAAGCCCTGATCTTGAGGGTCCCGGTAGTTTGGAAGATTTCTCCAACATGGCCAGGAAGTTGATCCTTAATGATCCATGACATCCCTCTACCAGGACCTATACTTGTGGATGTGTGGTTCGTTCGACCAAGTCACCTGAGCCTGTATGGCCTGAAATGGGGTCATCTCCAAATGGACAAAGTACACTGAAATCATCGGAAGTGGATGGCACGGTATTCCGATGTCATGGTAAAAAAACCGGATTGCATGGTCATCCGAGTCTAGGGGGTTCATGTCCCCCAAAAGACATCCATCCATGCCGGGAGTGTGGTCTTTGGTCACAGATATCATATATCATCTTCTCGGCCGGGTCTCCTTGCGACTCGGTGCGGAGAACACTGGGAAGGCCCCCTGCAGGAAGTTTCAGCCGCACCAAGCAGACAGAGAGGCTGCACACCAGCCCGCACCAAGCGATGCACCCGAACCGCGCGTCAGGTGAGCAGAACCTCCGCCGCAGCAAGCGCCTAGCTCAGCGATGAGACTGGAGGTGATGGAGGCCGGGAAGCTTTTGAGAGATGTTTGGATGCTAAAAGTTTGGATGTGCTAAGGAGTTACACAAAATGGCGCTGTTATATTCAAAAAGCAAATTATGAAGCGGCACGTGTTGCATCCTGTTGTTTTTTTCAAGTGGAGGCAAAAGACTTTGGAAGGGAATATGTCAATATATGTCAATATGTTTCAACAAACTCCAGGTTTCAGGGGTTGCAAAGCAAATCAATTGAATGGTTCTCTGGGATAAGACTTCCCACGCTCGTGGAAACATATTTGCTTGGATTTGACGGCCAACCATCGGAATTGTCGTCCCTGTGTTGTATTTTGACCTTTATGGACTATGGACCCTAACATAGATAGACCGCGTATAGTACTACTACTACTACTGCTACTGCTACTGCTACTGCTACTGCTACCACTACTACTGTATGTAGAAAAAGGCGAAGATCATCGGAGGGGCCGACTCTGACAGGTCATCAATGCGTGCTGCATTCCCTGGCTTCCCGGATCAGCGCCTTTGGACGCCTGAAGCGCCTAGTTCTGGACGCCTGACGCAGACTGGCCAACAGAAGCCAAAGACAGGGACTTGCCCTGAACATCTCAGAAATATCATAGACTCTGGACAGTACCTGAAGGATTTCATGTGTTTTGACCCATGCAAATCTGCTGAAGGGCTGCTCCATCGTTCTGCATTTTAAAATCCACCCCTTCGTGCCTGGGCCACTTGGCATTGACCAAGTTGCGCTTTGATCCGCTGCCAGAATTTACCACGCAGCTTCATGTGTCTCGTTTTACTGACAGATCCTCTGCCAGCGAGTTTCTGGGCACACTTACTGTGATTTGTAGGTCCCTTTGTGTCGGTTGACCAATGGTTTTGGATTAAAGGACCATCACTTCCTGATAGACATGTAACCATTCGTTTGTTCTTTCAATGGGAATGCCTGGAATGCCTGGAATGAGGGTTTATACCTGGAATGTTGCGATTATTGTTTTTTCTATATATGTAGCCTGACGTATGGAGGGCATTTCTTCAACTATACAAAGTAGACACACGAATCCACTCAAATCCGATTTTCATTTCCACCAGGTTATACAGTTTGTGGGAGTGTAGATAACTGTTCTTTCAAAACTGCCTGTTAATGGCATATTTTGTTGGTGGCATTTCAGTATTGCTTTTGCGGGCAAAGAGCAATCGTGTTCCCAATGAAGATGAGCCTTGTGTGCTGCGGCTGAATGGGTGTTGTGCAAGACAAGAAAAGGAAGCGCAGGAGATTCAAGCGTCTTGTCCTAAAGAAACCCAGAAGTGCCACTTGGTACGCTGGGCTCAAAGACGGGCCCGATGCAACCTGGGTTATTAGAAAAGAATCGAAGAGATGCGCTGCCAACAGCTGAAAGTTGGATTCCATCCTGCATGAAGCCTGGGGTTCGGCAGAGAAGCTGGGACGCAGGGAAAACCAGAAACCAATAAGATCAGCATGGCAAAAGATTGTTCAACCACCAACGCTGCTGGCACTGTAGTATCGGTGTTTGAAGCGACGCTTTTGGGAGCTGGGGACGCTCAATGGTTTCCACCCGGAAGACGCTGTTGTCGTTGTTTGACCTCTCAGTACGGGTCGTACCCAGAGACCTCTCACCAAGAGACCTCACAACATGTCCAAAGTAAGATGACACATGAACATCACATTGTTCTAGATGAACATCCTACTTTAGATGTTCATCACATTGTTTATCCTTTATACCTGCCAGTTGAACATCACATTGTTTTAGATTATAGCCAGGGCCAATGCTTTTCTATGGGCGTTCCGCCCGGGCCATCGCCATGAGAGAGTTTATAGAAGCACCCCGTGCAAGAAATTCGGATTCGCATGTCCATTTTTCTGGAAGCACGCTCAATCCCCTGTAAAACGATAAGGAAGCAAAACAGCGATAACCGATGACTCTTGTGGAAAACCCTTGACATGCGAGACGTAGTGTGAAGAACATACGTGCACACGCAAACACAAAACCTACTGTTCCAAATTGTCAGGGCAAAAATGCATAACTGCTCTTGATTGGTATATAATTGGACAGAGGTGGGTAGGGCATTGTCGTGCCACATGGCCTTCCAACTTGCTCAGGCATGAAAACGACAACAACACGACTCCAAACAAAAACGATAATACAGCGAGCCTAAAACACCTTTCCACACACCACATGCATGCAGTGCACACACACACACATGTATACTACATTATACTACAATTGTTGCAGTTGGTCAAAGTGCTGTAAAGGGATAAGGACAAAAATAACACGATAACGTCAAAAGTGGTAATAGGGAAATTCGAAAGGTCGAGGGTTTTATACGGCCTCAAGTGCCTTCTGATGTTAATGATGAAGTGCGATTCACTCTGAATCCTGTTCACTGTTTTTTTTGGGTTCGTGGATGTGTGTCATACCAACCAGCCTTTCTGCCACGTGAAATTGGCCGTGGGGCCTGGGGCCCACACCTTCTGGCCGGTGTTTTACTGCTAGCACTGCTAGCTGCCAGTTGGGTGGCATGTCGCCAAATCGTGCAAAAAGGTGACCGTTGAGTGCGGCAATCAGCACTTCGTGTTCGAGTGAGATGAATTTTGGTGTTCGGGTGAGATGACCCCACATGGTTGAACACTTGGGGCACTGAGAAACTGAGATCAGACAGGACGACTAAATGAAGTTTCTCTTGAAAACCTATAAGGTCTAGAAGTTCAGCCTTCAGAACAGAATGGTTGATATTTGTTTCTTAGATGTTCTGCTCTGATGTGATAGTTAGCTATATATATATCTATCCATATCGAGCCACATCCTCAACCACGACTCGCCATGGCCCTTCAAAGCTACCAAGAAAGACACACTTCAAAGCTGCCAAGGTGAACTGTGTAGATCTCGGTGGACGCCGTATCACTAACAAGGTTTTCGGTGTCCGTCCGTCCCACACTCCCGCCGCCCTGTGTGTGGGTGCCCTGGGCGCCCAGAACTGGGCAATGCTTCCCAGACACTCCATGGGACTGCCATAGGACTGCCGCCCCATTGACCCCCCCAGGCACCACCACCCCTGGCCCGATCGGTCCGGTATATATATATATATATGCCAGTCCCAGACAGGGTCGTGTCTGGGCACACCGGAACTGCTGGTGGATCCCGACGTTCGAACCCTTGGGACGGGTTGTGGCGGATCAACACCCGAGAGAGATGTGACAACCAGTGGTCACCACGCACAACACAAGATGGTCGACGGAAGAGGGCGGGGCTAGAGGGCGGATGGGAGGTTGGGGGAGGAAGAAAAAGGGCTTGGTTGGGTGTATGTTGGCATGAAGACCAAACGCTCTTCAGCTTTGGGTATGGAATTTGGGATTTCCATGTATGATTCAATGTATGATCCATTGTGGAAGCATCCTTTATATCTTCATCCAGAGCATCCAGATCCCACCCAAAACGCCCAGGGTGGCGCCTATCGCAGAGAGGCTTCCCAGGACCTTCGATTCCGCTCCACCGACTGCCGAAAGCTGCTCCGCGTGAGATCGGTTGGCCCTTGAGGTAGATGGCTTTCCTCCAAGTCAGAACGATGCATGAGTGAGCCGATCAATTGTTTTGGTGAGATGATCGAGTAAGTCTTCTCAGCACCTGAAGAAGAAGAAGATGGCCCAGCTCTGAAGACTGGAAGAAGCAGAGCCGGTTGACAGTGAGCAATGATGAGCAATGAAGCAATTCTTCAGAGTTCTTCCAGCACTTCAGGGCTGGAAAACACACCTGGTTGAGCTTTCAAGACCCTCTTGACCTTGACCTCCAAAGTCGGGGTTGAGGTGTTTCGGCGAATCGGATCCAAAGGAACCACGCCGTGGGTTGAGCTCATGGAATCTGGAAACTCCTTCCGGAAAGGCCAAAGAGCTACTGGTGAATTGGCAAGAAAAGTACAAGACGATGGCTTGGGCTCTGATTTTCTAAATGGTCTCTCAACATATTCAGCATCCGAGCCTGGCTGCCAAAGGCCATCAAAGGACAATCAAGAGCCAGGATGTGGACACCAGGGTTTGATTTGTTTGTTTAACATGTTCTAGACGAGTGCTTTCAAGGTTCCATCGGGTCTTCAGCAATCTTCCCTGGAACCGAAAACGACAAAACATAAACAGCGGGTAGATCGTGGTTATGGTATTGTGTTGGAAACGCGACACCAAACCCTTGGTAATCAGGGCAAACATCCTGGTTGAGTGCCAGAAAATATCAGAAAATCATGGGTTCGGGCACGGGTCAAATGCTACACTCCTTGAAATCATCATGGAAGTGGAAAATTGCCCCCCTGGGCCCCTGGATGACCATGTTCCTCTACCAACAGGTGGTTGTCCACTTCCATGATTGTTTCAGGGAGTGTGCTTGATCAACCCAGAGATGCATATATATATATAGTATAACCTACCACGTGAGAGGTCAAACATGTGTGCTTGATCACAGACAAAACCAGGAAAGCCATGAAACACCTAGCGTGTTCTTTTTGTTTTATGTGGTACTCAAGGTATCTCAAGGTATTGTGCAATAACGAAGGGGTCTTCTTTGGAAGGTGACTGACAAACTGCACACGTATAAACTCGTATATGTTTTTCCTTTCTGTTTCTTCGAAGGGCTTTCTCTTGAGTTTGACCTTCCCAGCCGTTCCTTTCCTTCTCGGTCCGACCACTCGCTCCTTCTCCGCGCAAGGCCAGCGAGTGGGAAGAGCGCAAGGTGCAGCGTCAGGAGGAGCAGATCGCCCTCCAGGAGTGGTGACGGGGGGGCTTTTCAGCACACCTTTGAGGTGACGAGATCAGTTCTGAGACGGAGAGTGTTTCGACCTGCTGAGAAAAGTGACCCAGCTTGATATTTCCAGTTTGAGGTCAGGGAGTGGCCAGGTCGGTCACTTTGGGACCCTCAAAAGAAAAGGACTCAAAAGGTCAAGAAGCTAGCACGTGGTGTTGATTGTTTTTGCATTTTGACCGCGATTCAGTACGTGTCAAACGATTTGGACATGAAATTACACGGCTCCGGACGGCTGCAACCATGTGAGACAGGGACATCGAAGTGTTCTGGCTGGCCAGGACACCATTAAGATGCTGAACTCCGATGAGTCTTTGGACTTGTTCAGGCCCATACGTTTTTGAGCGCAGTGAAGAACGCAAGCTCAACGTGTTCTGCGAGCTCAACGGTCCATGTGTGGCGAGGGAGGAGGGAGGGGGGTCAACTCAGGCCCTTTCGCAAGCTAGTTGTTTGAGACGATCCAAACTTCAAACAAGTTCTTGCATCTTATCTCCAGTCCAGTGGGCCCGCGTCGTTCTGGCGGGCAGGGGAGGATTCACAAGAATTGAAAGACTCAGTCTACGTCTCACTTCGGGGTCAAACCTCTCAGACACTTCCTGGGCGAGGAATCCGTGTTCCCGTTTGCATCCGTTTGCCACACATGGGGTCGCGCCAGGAAGCGCAGCACTTCCTTGCTGCAGCTTGGAAGCCACCAAGACAAGGCGAAAGCAGATCCGAAAACCGATAGGGCGCAGAAAATCGGCTTCCATCCTAATCACGAAAGGTAGCTTGAGCTACCTGAGTTCTCCTTGCTTTAGCAAACATGTATTACAATCAGGAGTTGGGATTGTGCATTGTTTGGTCCTGTAAGAGTTGATTCTGTTCGTCGGGGGGGGGGCGGGCCCCCCCCCCCCTCAAATCCCCCCTGCGCCGGT
>CAXAMN010004447.1:0-40437 GCA_963970005.1 Durusdinium trenchii
CGAGGAGCCATGGAGTGCTTGTTCAGTCACTCTCCTCCAGAGGAATGTGCGGACAAGGCGGTTGATTTGCTTGCTGGAGACAGCAAGCCTCGCCATCGGCCATTCTCTAGGCAGGTCACTGTAGATCTGTATTGAGGGGAGCGGCACCTTTTGCCCGTGAGCTTCTCTGGTGGTTCCCGCTGCCTTTTGATAGTCGTACAAGATCTGCGTGGCTCTCTGTTCAGATTCCAGCTGGAGATCAGTGGCGGCCGTGCCTCCACGCTCTGCATGCTCTTGATCACTGGCAATATCAATTTCTGTCATGGCTTGTGGGCGCTCTTGCGCTGAGCCAGGGCAGTTAGGTGGTGTCTCTGGGTTTCTGCAAACTGGGGCCTCCTGCCTTTGAGCGTTTCGACTGGCTAGATCATCCAGCGTGGCCGGTGGTTGCTCATGTTCAGGAACGCTGCCGAGTGGTTGCCTGGATGTTGAGGCAAGTGATTTGCGTGACTTCTTGGGTTGCGCTCGCCCAGTATGAGCCTTAGGCCCCGGTCTTCGCTTGATTGGGGACTCAGAGGAGTGCGACTTGGGGCTATCACTTGGATGGTCCACGTTCTGTGGGGGTAGCGCACTCCTTGCATCATCACCTGCCGCCAGCATGTCATTTTGTGCGGGACATGCGTCAGGAAGAACCGGACGATTGCTAAGGCAATCACCCGCTTCTGTGGAAGAGCTGCTGGCGCTATCATTATCTTCCATGTGGGCATCATCGTCCTCCGGTTGCTCTGTGCTCGGGATAGTGGGCGACTCAGATGGGGAGCTGTGGACCGAGACTACTTCTTGTATGGCTTCCTCAGCCATTGCAGCATCTGTCTCTGCAGGAGAGGATTGCATATGCCCTTCTTGAGCTTCATGTTCCTCGTTGTCTGGGTCGCGATCAGAGACAGAGAGGACACCAGGCGGCAGACTTTGCCGAGGCCAGTAGCAGCCATGCACTAAAAGGCCTGGTCGCGATGGCAGGATGAGGTCAGAGTCTATGGCATCCAAGACCAGCTGCGCTCTCCATGCATCATAGAAGTACGGTGCAGTGCTTCGAAAGTATAATCCTGTGCACTACGCTGCTCACGCGTGCTCGGCGTCGGTTGATAGCGTAGGGAGCTTCCTACGCTGCATCGTCGCCCTGGGCCCGAGCTATTGTGGAGAAGTCGCCAATGTCCTGGCTGCTGCCCATCTGTTATGACCAGCCACTCTGGCTCCATCGAAGCATCAGCTGCATATCCATAGACGAGGTCATGCAAGACCGTGCCACCAGGCAGGTAGGGCCCTTCGACGAGGCTGTTGATTTCCGCTTTGGTTAGATGCGTAATTGTGGCTAAGACGAGGCGTAAGCGCCTAACCTTACCGTGATGGTGTTCTACGAGACATACCGGCAGGGGGCCAAGCCACATTGGGTGAGGCAGGAGCGCCTGTTGGAAGAAAGTCGTGGCCTGCGCAACTTGTGTGACTGTAAGGTCCAGGGAGCCTACGATATCGGGCTCTTTGTTACTGTCATAGGTGTGTATCGTCTGGACGCCATGCAGAAGGGCTGCTAGGACTTGCAGGGCCCCAGGCATCCCTTGCGTATTCAATGGACATGCCAGGATGGTAAGGTCAGTGGCTCGGCTATAGGCTACGTTTGCTCGTGTGAAGCACTCCTGGTCGTAATCTTGGTGGCCTCCTTCGCCACTGAGGAAGGTTGACAACCCGTGAATAACGATGCAATGCTTGGCCGTGGCGCCTGCCACCTTGACTGCAGTCTCTGCATTCGCCTTCTTACCGGCAATGGAGAAATAATTGCGTAGATTCGTGGCCCCTTCCCGGGTGGTTGTGAGGGCCAAGATGTCATCAGTGTCAGAGCCTGCTTTGGTAAGTTGGTCTTCGATATGCTGATACACCCGAACTGTGGGGTCATTTTTGGGATTTTGTTTTGCTTGCACATTGGGCGATGCATGGCACCAGTGGATGAATCGTAAGCCTGAGGCAATCTTGTGATCCTCTCGGATGGAGGTGGTACCTATTTGCCAGGTGTCTCCCATTCGGCTGCACAACATGGGATACTGAATACCTATCAACGGCTCATACACTTCCTGGGCAACCCTTGCACTCGTCGGCAACATTAAACTCCAGCAGTGTGTGTTTGCTCAGCCGCAGTTTGCGCCTGGCGGAAGTCGAGCGGGCTGTCTGGGCTTGTGGCTGCATATCCTAGACCTACCAACAGTCCTTCCGGGAGGTCCAGGTCCACTCTGGAGAGATCTTTGTAGGTGGACTGTAACTGACAGGCAAAAGGAGATGTGGCTTTGACCTTCTCCGGGCGAAACCAGCTGCTCCCCAGTGGCCTGTGACCCACTACTTTAGCCGTTTCTTCTAGGTCGCCAAGGCCAAAGCCTCGACCGTGCCGGAGGAGCATGTGGCAGACCCCTGGTATTTCATGCGGCGTGTACCAGGTAGTGGGGGCTCGTAGCCCAAGGGGTGCTTTGAGTAGGAGTGTGCGATGAGCTCTCTGTCCATCGGCCACTCCACCTGGGCTCTGCTTGGGATCACCCAGCAGCAGACGAAAGAAGGGCTGTCGGGGGACTGTTGGCGCAAATGCAGATTTGAGGTCCATATCCTGCTGTGCCTCTTCACTGATAAGGAGGTCTACATTTTCCATGTGGGTGTTGAGCGTTGAGTGAGTCTGTCCTTTCTGATCCCAGACGAGTCCAGTTGTGACAATTACTACATGGCAGCCAGGGATGTATGATGCCGCGTCGCTTGCCCGCAAGTCATAGTCAGTGCAGGCTATGTTGGTTTCTGCCTCTTCTCTGCTGACTGGCCGCACGAAGTATCTCTGGTGATCTGGTCCAAGGTCAAAGGCTGTGAGTAACTTGGTGATTGCCCGACCCGCCGGATTCTCTTTGTGTACTACAGCGATCTTAAGGTGCGTGGTAAGAGCCAGCCAGGCGAGTAGAAAGGTCAGGGATCGGGTCTTGCCTGCACCAAAGACTCCCGCTACTGCAAGGGTAGATCTGCCTGATCGGAGAGCCAGCGCGAGGCTGGCAGCCATCGACACTATGTGCCCATTGTCGTGTCGGGCAGCGGTGCCTAGTGCCACAGCGAAGCTGGCAGCTTGGGGACAGTGCTGCATTGTGCTGCCAGAGGTCAGCAGCTGGAAGAGGGCATGCAGACTCTGCAGTAGGACTACCGTGCATTCTAGCTGATACGGAATGGGCACTTGGCCGGGAATTCCCAGCACAGTGGGCTTATGCTCTGCCGCTAAGCTGGCCATTTGCAAGAGGTGATCTGCAGTGACTGTGTCACCTGCTTCCGCGATGGCCAAAACTCGGATCCGCGTTGCTCTAGATTCCAACACGCAGAGGCTGGGCGGGAAAGCCCATGGAGCGGAGCACGCCAGGCCAGTCTCAGTTGGCGTGGGCACCGGCGCAAACTCTTCCGGGAACGGCGCTAAGGCGACGTCCCAGTGCCTAGGGCTGCTCAGGCGGCGTAACTTCTCACTTGGCGCCTCATCCCCTTTGCGTTTCCGTGAAGGAGTCGCAAAGGCAAGCAAGAGCGCTAAGACTGAATAGCGCTTGCCGTGCTCCTCCAGAACAAGTCGATAAGCCTTCCCCGCCTGTGAACCCATGTGAACTGTGCTTGAGGGGCTGCTAGCAAGTTGCTCATAATTACAGCTCTGGAAGTGTGCAGGGCAGAAGATGGCCGACTGTGACCATGCCGGAAAGGCTATACGATATTCACGCATGCCTTGTAACCCAGTAGCTGTTGGAGTGACATCCACAACTAAGCCAAACTTGCGGACAGTGGGACTACTCCACAGCTCTTTCTTTGTAGCAGCCTCATCAACAAATGTGAGTTGCGGGAGGAACAGGGCTAGGATGACAAACACCTCTCGGAACGGGATTGGTGCTAAAAGGTCTCGGGCCATTTCTGTCAGCCATTGAGCACACGCACTTTGATTACCTCTGCCGACCCGAAAGTTTTTCAGCGGCAGCGCATGTGCTTCTTCCATGGAGTCAATTTGCTGCCCCGCTACACAACTCTGTAGCAGCACTAGCAATTCTTGGTCGGGTCGGTGGAGGTTGGACACCAACAAGCTAATGGCACCTTCCCAATCATCGCTGGTCATTACCGTTTCAAAGCGAATCCAGGAGGCCAAACGCATGGGGGCAGCAATGCGGTCCCGGCGAGGAACCACCTCTGGGTGTGTGAGTTTTAGCGTTGTAAGACTGACTTGGCCTGCAGGGAGCTGGCACTGAAGCCAGTGCCAGTAGCCATGTTTGTGCTTGCCCATCCACCTTGCAGATTCTGTTACATACGTGATGTGCAGGGATCGTTGCGACATCTCGAGCTCATCCTCTGTCGGCTTCCAGTCGCACAGACAATCTTCGGCAGCATGGACAAGATAGTAGTTGCGTTTGTCAGGTTCTGCAGTGGCAACCAGGGCTGCGAATACACTCTTAGGCATTGCAATGGCACCTAGACGCGCTGTGGTCTGACTGGCTGGCCAGAGGCAACGAATTGCTAAGGCAATCACTGCTCCAGTGTAGCTTCCTGCACTGAAACCATTCACTGTGAAGTGGATGGGGTCTTCTTGTGCAACCGGCCGCAGACACCCCAGCCCTGGCAGGTAGGCAAGGAGTCGTAGCGGCTGCAGCGAGAGTAGCTTCCACCACAGGCCACTGAGGAAGGCTTGGTGCGGCAACCGTCGGTGAGCAGGGAGAAGCCTCGCTGCTTTCAGCACCTGTTGCGTGCGTTGATAAATTACGGCTGCCTTGCCATATCCAAGGTCTTCCCATTTCTGGCACGGGTTCTGTATGAGCGCAAAGAGGGTGGCAACTTCATGCACTCCGGTCGACCAGCCATAGGCAACCCCCCCACTCCTGATCGTTGAGAACATCTGCCGGGGAGAGTGACGGCCCATAAACTTGACTTTCTCCCACGGGAGGACACATGCAATGGAAGTGCGGGGGGACTTCCCCTTCAAGGGCACCTCCCCCCAGCCCTCCGCAGTTGATTTGAAATACCGACGGTAGTGGCGGGAAGTTGTGTCCCATCCAATATTCGTTGAGTTGAGCGACCATCCATAGGACTGTGACCCAGACGATTTCATCCTGCTGGTGGTGAGAGATGGCTTCGAAAACTTGCGGTGCGATGCCTTCTAAGGGCATGAATGAGCCTCGAAGGTTACGCAACAAATCGCGATTGGCTTGAAGAAATTGCTCTTTTTCCCCAGGGACAAGACACTTGGGCTGAGCCAGCGCATCTCGCAATTGCTCATACGGACTTGCTTCTATGTCCTTGTGGACTGCAACTACCCCTCTCAGCTTAGCAACTTGACTCCAGGGCACAAAGAGGGAAGGAGACAGCCGTTGCGGACAGGGAGTGCATGATCGAGGGTCAGGTGCCTGACTACCCTGCGTTGAGTCACCTTCAATTGCCTTAGTGAGTCGGTCTGCTCTTTTGGCAGAAGTGTCAGACGAGGGTGTGGAGACTGACTCCACCTCTGCATCACCGTCCTCTGCAGGAAGACAGCTAAGGCTGTCCTCCTGCCTTTGCTCCGGAAAGAGCTCAGTCGCTTGCTTACGAATTGCTCGCCACTTTACTAACAGGCAGAAGCGCAATGCACTGTTTCCAGTTACCCCAGAGGAGTAGCCTGTAAATTTACACCCACCGACAGGTTTCCAAGTCTCAACGGTCCATGCAGGGGGTAGGTTGGGCATACCAAGTATAGCCATCGGCAGTGTTTCCCAACCCTGCTGCTCCAGTTCGCGTAGAGCTGCCTGCGCTCCAATTTTGGCCTTGCCAAAGGCATGAAATATGGCAGGTCGCATTCGGTTGCGCGGCAATGCACTGGCTTGGAAAAGGTGTTCGCCTGGCAGCGGCCTTTGACAAATGTGAGCAACTCGATCAGTCCGAATGGCTCCGATTTTTGCGGGCCGATGCCAATGATTTATGGAGAGAAGACTTTCCAGAACCTGCACCAAAGGCCAGCAATGCTTTCTCCCGGAAGGACTTCTTGTCGGTCTAGGTTTTTTTTTCCACGAGTACGGACGCCGTGAGGGCATGGTGCCCAGGTCATCGTTGAAGGAAAGGAAAAACAATCAGATGGTGAAGAAAAGGACCCAACAACCAACAAACAGCCGCAAACCAGAGCCCACCGGCCGAGTCTCCACCATCTTGTAGTCTTTCCTCTGTGCTGAGGTGAAACAGGTGAAACGAAAACTACTCACTATCAGTGGGCCTGAATTCTCGAACGAAAAGCAGGTGTCCCCTAACTCCGTGAAATGCTGCAGCATTGCAAAAAGTGGTCTGTTGCGCGCAGGGCCCGTGTGAAACAGGTGAAACATTGGACCTACATCCTGACATGGTATCTGTGCCCCTTTGTACAAAATTGGAAATGTAGGACATCAACAGAAGAACTAAGGTTCCCCCTGGGCATCCTCCATTGCCACTCTCTCTACCACCCGCCTGTTGGGAACGAGGAGCTGAGGCTCTCATTCCTACTGGCTCACTGTATTGCGAATGGCGAAAAGAGGTTGACGGTCCCACTTAGTGTTTGCGCATTTCCTTTGCCGCAGCTTGTCAGCGGTGTGTCTATCCACCATTCGAGCTGCAAATTATTGCTGGTTTTTGCAGGTCTGGAGAGCTCTCTGTCCATTGCTTGTCAGCGGTGTGTCTATCCACCATTCGAGCTGCAAATTATTGCTGGTTTTTGCAGGTCTGGAGAGCCCTCTGTCCATTGCTCACTGGCATCTGTCGACCGCTCTCGGTGTCGCTTGGGCTAGACAAGTTACCCTCCTTGGTCAAGGACATATGTCCTTCGATGTTGCTTTTCCTCTGCTTGCACTTTGCTCGAAGGTGCGGACTGCCTGCAAAGGCGCACAGCGCCATGCAGAGCAGGAGCAAGAACCTCCTGTAGAGAGGTACGCTGAAGGAAGGCTTCTTTTGCCGTGATCCTCAGCTCTGCTCATGAGTTTGGCTTGCTGTGGCTTCTGGCCTACTCTGGACTTGAGCTAAGGCGCGCGCCCATGATGGATGTTTGTGGGCCTGCGATAGCTGTGATCCGAGAGGCTTGTCTTCATCCAAAACCAGAGGTATATCCAATGTCCGGGATCATATGCAGCCAGGGCGGCCATCTCACATCGGGACAGATGGCGAAAGCATTTTCTTCTGCATAGACTCCTCGCCATTTGTGCTTGCCTGGCATTTTGGCGAGCCTCTTCAAGGCAGTGCAATCCAAAAAGGCCCTACTTCCCATGTATCTCAGCGAAGGCGGGATTGCAAGCTCAACTAGGGCTGCACAGTTCATAAAGGCTTCAACTCGGATTGTATGGAGAGTAGTCGGAAGGAGAACTTCTCTGAGGCTGGTGCAGTGCACAAAGGTGAATTCCGGAATTTCTTCAACAGTGGTGTTGCAAAGGTCCACACTCTTAAGCAGTCGGCAACTGTCACACGCATGCGCTCCAATGGCAGTAAAATGCTTTGTAAGAGCGAGCTAAGACAGCCCGGTGCCAGCTCACTGCTCCTAGCTTGCAGTGTTGACCCTCGGGGGGATGGAATCTCACACAAAGCAACCTCAGCAAGGTTGATGCACCCTTGAAAGAGGTATTGCCCGAACTTGGCTTCGTTACTAAATTTGTTTGCAACCCCTTCAGATGCAACACCCATTGTAAGGAACAGCATTCCGCAAAGGCCTTGTATCCAAAGTCTCGGCAACCAGGAGCCGAGACGCTGTTAAGTTGCTTGCAGTCACGAAAGGCGTTATCGGAAATGCTTACAACTGTGGCCGGCAGTTTGACAATGCGAAGTTGTCGGCAATTTTGCCAGGCCTCTGCTCCAATGAGCCTGATGCCTGGCTCAACACTGACATGCCGCAAACGCGGAACCCCTGCAAAAGCCCCTTCTGGGACAATTTCCTCTGGGTTTATAGGGACATGAACGGCAAGCGGAACCTGATGGATAGGGCAACCGTCGAGTTGTTCCTGTGATGACAAGGTGACACTGCTATCCTTAAAGACAACGGTGTATGCCATGCCTTGCTGTAGCCTGTCCCAGATTGGGTCCTCAAGGTATGTCTGTGTGGCAGTTTGCAAAAAGTCGATGGAGCACCCAAACACTTTGAGGTCAGTGACTGAGGCTGGATAGTCCATAACCTGGTCCTCTAGGTCCTCAAATCGATCAAACTTTGCCACACTGAGGGAGACCTTGATAGTCACCCCCGAGAGCGTGGTCAGTACCAAGGAGCAGTCCATGACCGGCTCCATTTCAGGGGGAGTACTAAGCCTGGATGAGTCGTCGAGTTCCATGAATGGCTGTCTATTTGCATTTACTGTTTGAGCCTAGGGCCAGGGATGTTTCCTGAAGACAGATGCTAAGGCACCCACCCTGAACCTCGACTGACCTGATGTTAGGAGTACTCTTGGTATAGCTCTTCATCAAAGGCGTCCGAATCGGGCCCATCCGCGGAGAGGAGCTCCACCCGCCGGGGTTTTTCAAATTTGTCGCACATGAAGAAAGCATTGTGCTCTGCCTGCACCCACTGTTCAATATCTCCCCAATCCAGGGGAGTAAATCGTTGCAGTTGCTCACACCCGCAGAAAGCACGGTTGCCTATGTCACTGAGCTCTGTCGGGATGACTACTTCTTGGAGCATAACACAATTAAGGAAAGCTTCCTTGCCAATTTGCGTGAGTCTTGGTGGTAGCCATATGCAATGTAAGGCTACACAGTGGGCAAAGGTGGAGTAGAGTAGGGCTGTGATTTCTGCGCCCAAGAGGTTGACCTCCATAAGTCGTTTGCAGTTTTCACAGGCCCTCGGCCCGATATTGTGAAAGTCACTTGGCAAACAGAGCTGTTCAATGCCTGCTCCACAAAATGCACCTTCAGGGAGTGCTCGGGGTTTATTGGTGTGGTCCATGTCAAAGGTGATGGTTGTAAGCGTGAGGCAACTCTCAAATGCATATTTGCCTAACTGTGCCCCTGGTGCTAGGACGTTGCTGTCCTCAGTTTCGTGACTGACACCAACTCGACCTAGGGAGCAGCGCTCCGCAAACACTCTTCGACTGTACTGGACACACTCCGGGGCGGCCACCTCTCTCAGTACATAGCACCCCTGGAAGGTCCCTTCCGCAAGACTTATGACCGAGGGTGGGAGCTTGACAATTTGCAGTAGCTGGCAACTCTGCCAGGCCGCAATTCCTACATGTTGAATGCCCATTGCCACTTCTACATGCCGGAGCACGGGTGCAGCATAGAAGGCTCTGTCAGCAATTTCTCCACGTGGGTTAGCCGGGACACGTACAGCTTTGGGGTAGCTTTCCCTTCCGTCCTCTTGGAACTGCCAGATGGAGTGTCCATCTACCATGCAGGGACGAACTACAATTTGTAGTTGCGGCCGTTGCAGGAGCGCTGTGCGAAATGCTTCTGGCAGGGGTTGCTGCGTGTGAAGGTCGAGCAAATCTAACTCACAGCCGAAGACATCCAAATCAGAAACTGTCGGAAGAAAGCAAAGAATGTCATCTTCCAGCTCTGCCACATCCTCGTACTGGGTGAGATTTGCTTGCATAGTATATTCCGTGCCTGCTATCGTGACCAAATCAAGACTGACCTCATAACGGTCTTGGTTAGGCGGCATTGTCGCGTAGGCGGCAGTCCGAGCGTTTATGCTCGAGTTGCTTGTGCCAAAACAAAACAAGACCAGAGGTAACGGATATGTCGTCGGTGCGAAAATCATGATGACAGTTAGACAACACGAATTAGGGTGGCTAAGGCTACCCATTTCATGGAGGAGGTCCAGTTACTAGGAAACGGTCACTGTGCGGGGAGACTCTTGCTGGAGACCGCCCTACTGCCACCACCCATAAGGCGTGGGTGGTGGGGGAGGCCTGCTGTGATAGGAAGACCCTGCTGCAGACGAGGAGCTTGCCGCTCCTGGAGGAGGGACAGTACGGCGAGCTTTGTTACTTGGGTCAGCGGCTTCCTGACTGTAGCCCATGTGGTCTCTAAGCGCCTGCTTGTGGCCTGCGAGCTGACTTCGAAACTTGGAATTCCCAGTGAGCCATGCGCAGAGCTGATCCCATCGGCCTTCCGAGTAGAGGAGTGGGCCATATTGGTTATATGGGCGATCTTCCATTTTAGGAGTGAAAGGATATCCATGGCAGTAGTAGTTACTGAGGATAGCACCAGGAACTTTGGTCAACATAAAGCGGGGAGACAGCAGATTCCACCCTGTGCGGGACATGGCAATTCGTAGCCCGGAGGTCAGCCACTGAGCTACTACTGTACTTTCTGCTTGGATGTTCCCTTGCTCAAAATTGCCAAGCGCCGTTGCTAGCCTAGAATAGCCTATGCCGAAACGTCCGTATCCCTTGGCAAAAGCATAGTTGGGTTCTGCTGCCATGTCCTCATCCTCAGTAGCTTCCTCAGTGTCAGCTTCTGGTGGTTCAGCAAGCCCCATTGGCACCGGGAGCGCAAGTCTGGGCGATCGCTCAGCTGACCCGGTAGCATCAGAGGCAGAGTCTTCTTCTGCAGGCAAGTCTGCAGCGGTGTCTGGCAGTCGCCAGGTCTCTCCACAAGGGGACTTCGATGCGCAGCCTCAGCTGTAGAGGGAAGGAAACGAGAAGGCTTGTCCCAAAGACGGGTCAAGGGCACCACTAGAGTAAGCTCTTTCAGCCCAGGAAGTATCCGGCATTCGGGGGTATCGGTCGTAGGCAATTTCTTTTGTGCGCACTCCCACCACAAGCAGAGGGTTGTCTTCAGCTCCTTCTTCTTTGGGTCGGTAGCCGTAGCCCCCTTTCACCTCTGCGGGCGTGAAGCCCTGCCGCTCCATGGCTACAACCAGGTCGGGCAGGATCTGTACTGGGAGATAGACAAAGAGGTCATTGGTGGGTAGCGTCTGCTCGCCATGCTCCATTCCCCTAACAAAGGACATGATGACAGTTTGCATAAAGGTAAGGGCATCGACATCCTTTTCCTTTGTTTTCTGTGGTTTCCCCTCCACTGCTTGGGCTGTTCCTGTACCCTGGTGTCTGTGTTGATTATCAAAGGAACAGCACCTTGCGATGAAGGCAAGTAAGCCATACTGCCAGAAACGGGGGTTTGCATAAAGGGCGAGCTGTTTGTGAGTGATGAAAGGGCATGCTGGGTGTCCACCCTTCACGAATGTGAAGAGGTTGGACAGGGGAGCAGCAAAGGCTTCGCTGATACGGAGAAGGTCTCCGATGTAGGCTTGGTTGATTTCATCAGGAATGTCCACAAAGGAGGAGCCATGGAGTGCTTGCTCTGTTACCCGCCTCCAGAGAAATGTACGGACAAGGCGGTTAATTTGCCTGTTGGAAATTGCAAGTCTCGCCATCGGCCATTCTCGAGGCAGGTCACTGTAGGTCTGTAATGAGGGGAGCGGCACTCTTTGTCCGTCAGCTTCTCTGGCCGTTCGAGCCGCCTGTTGATAGTCGTATAGGGCCTGCATGGCTCTCTGCTCAGATTCCAGTTGGAGATCAGTGGCAGCAGTGCCTCCACGCTCTGCTTGCTCTTGATCACTGGCAAGGTCAATTTCTGTCATGGTGTGTGAGCTCTCTTGCGTCGCTCCAGGATGGTCAGGTGGTGTCTCAGGGTTCCTGCAAACTGGAGCCTCCTGCCTTTGAGCATTCCGACTGGCCAGGTCTGCCAGCGTGGCAGGTTGCTCGTGCTCGGGGATGCTACCGAGCGGTTGCCTGGATGCTGGAGGAAGTGATTTCCGTAACTTCTTGGACTGAGCTCTCCCTGCACTAGCCTTAGACCCCGGTCTTCGTTTGATAGGGGACTCAGAGGAGTGTGACCTGGGGCTGCTACTTGGGGGTTCCCCGTTCTGTGGGGGTAGCATGCTCCTTGCTTCATCTTCTGCCTCCAGCATTTCGTCGTGTGCTGGATATGCTTCAGGAGGAGCCGGACGATTGCTAAGGCAATCATCCTCATCTGCAGAGGAGGTGTTAGCACTGTCGTCGTCTTCCATGTGCTCGTCTTCTGCCTCCGGCTGCTCTGTACTCGGGATGGTGGGCGACTCTGAGGAGGAGCTGTGGACAGAGACTGCTTCATCTGCTTCTTCATCAGCCATTGTGGCATCTGTCGCCACAGGCTGTCCCTCTTGCGCATCATGTTCCTCCTTTTCTGTATCACGGTCAGAGACAGAGAGGACCTCAGGTGTTGCACTTGGCTGAGGCGAGTAACAGCCTTGCACTAATAGGCCTGGTTGCGGTGGCAGGACTAGTTCAGATCCGGGGGCATCGAGGACTGGCTGCACTCTCCATGCGTCATAAAAGTACACTCGGTGCAATGCTTCAAAGGTGTAATCTTGTGCACTGCGTTGTTCAACCGTGCTTCGCGTTGGCTGGTAGCGCAGGGAGCTTCCGAGCTTCCTACGCTGCACCTTTTTCCTGGGCCAAAGCTATTGTGGAGGAGTCGCCAACGTCCTGGCTGCTGCCCGTCTGTTATGACCAACCACTCCGGCTCAAGCGAAGTATCAACTGCATAGCCATAGACAAGGTCATGCAAGACCGTTCCACCTGGCAGGTGGGGTCCTTCTCTCAGGCTAGCTATTTCCGCCTTGGTCAAATGCGTTAGTGCAGCTAAGACGAGACGTAAGCGCCTCACCTTGCCTTGATGGTATTCTGCGAGACAGACCGGTAGAGGGCCTAACCACATTGGGTGGGGCAGAAGCGCTTGCTGGAAGAATATCGTGGCTTGCGCAACCTGTGCGGCTGTAAGGTCCAGCGAGCCTAAAATAACGGGCTCTCTGTTGCTGTCATAGGTATATATCGTTTGGACACCATGCAAAAGGGCTGCTAGAACTTGCAGGGCCCCGGGCATTCCTTGCATGTTCAGCGGACAGGCTAGGATGGTGAGGTCGGTGGCTCGGCTGTATGCCACATTTGCACGTGTAAAGCACTCCTGGTCATAATCCAGGTTGTGCCCTTCGCCACTGAGGAAGGTTGACACCCCGTGGATAACGATGCAGTGTTTGGCCGTGGCACCTGCAACTTTGACTGCAGTCTCTGCATTGGCCTTTTTGTCGGCAATGGTGAAGTAATTGCGCAAATTCGTTGCCCCTTCTCGGGTGGTTGTAAGGGCCAAGATGTAATCGGTGTCAGCTCCTGCTTTGGTAAGTTGGTCTTCGAGGTGTTGATACACTCGCACGGTAGGATCATTCTTTGGGTTATGTCTTGCATGCACATTGGGCGAAGCATGACACCAATGGACAAATCGTAGGCCTGAGGCAATCAGGTGATCCTCTCGGATGGAGGTGGTACCTATTTGCCAGGTGTCTCCCATTCGGCTGCGCAACATGGGATACTGAATTCCTATTAACGGCTCACGCACCTCTTGGGCAACCCTTGCGCTCGTTGGCAACATTAGACTCCAGCGGTGCGGGCTTGCTACTCCCGATCTCTCGGCGGCATTCTGCGCCTGTCGGAAGTCGAGCGGGCTGTCCGGGCTGGTAGCTGCATATCCTAGACCCACAAGAAGTCCTTCCGGAAGATCCAGATCCACTCTCGAGAGGTCTTTGTAGGTGGACTGTAGCTGACAGGCGAAAGAAGACGTGGCTTTGACCTTCTCCGGGCGAAACCAGTTACTCCCCAATGGCCTGTGGCCCACACCATTAGCCGTTTCTTCTAGATTCTAGATCACTAAGGCCAAAGCCTCGACCATGCCGAAGGAGCATGTGAAAGACACCTGGTATCTCATGTGGCATGTACCAGGTAGTGGGGGCTCGTAGCCCAATGGGAGCTTTAAGTAAGAGCGTGCGATGGGCTCTCTGTCCATCAGCTACTCCACCAGGGCTCTGTTTGGGATCACCAAGCAGCAATCGAAAGAAGGGTTGTCTGGGGACTGTCGGCGCGAAGGCAGATTTGAGGTCCATATCCTGCTGTGCCTCCTCACTGATGAGCAGGTCCACATTCTCCATATGGGTGTTGAGTGTGGAGTGAGTCTGTCCTTTTTGGTCCCAGACCAGCCCCGTAGTGGCAATAACAACATGGCAGCCAGGGATATAGGAAGCCGCGTCGCTTGCACGCAGGTCGTAGGCAGTGCATGCTGTGTTAGTTTCTGCCTCTTCTCGGCTAACTGGCCGTATGAAATATCGCTGATGGTCTGGCTCCAGGTCAAAAGCAGTTAGCAACTTGGTGATTGCCCGACCAGCTGGATTCTCTTTATGCACGACTGCAATCTTGAGGTGAGTGGTAAGAGCCAGCCAGGCGAGAAGGAAGGTCAGGGATCGGGTTTTGCCCGCACCAAAGACACCTGCTACTGCCAGGGTAGATCTGCCAGATCGGAGGGCCAGCGCTAGGCTGGAGGCCATCGAAACGATGTGACCATTATCTTGCCGGGCGGCTGTGCCTAGGGCAACGGCAAAACCAGCCGCTTGAGGACAGTGCTGTAACGTACTGCCTGTGGTCAGCAGCTGGAAGAGGGCATGCAAACTCTGCAATAGGACTACTGTGCATTCAAGTTGGTACGGAATGGGCACTTGGCCGGGGATACCCAGCACAGTGGGTTTGTGTTCTGCTGCTAGGCTGGCCATTTGCA
Organism: Durusdinium trenchii; assembly: GCA_963970005.1. Taxonomy (NCBI): domain Eukaryota; class Dinophyceae; order Suessiales; family Symbiodiniaceae; genus Durusdinium; species Durusdinium trenchii. Next base: position 14,569 of record CAXAMN010004447.1, read on the forward strand.
GCAGGTGGTCTCCTGCTTCCGCCATGGCCAACACTCGGAATTTGTTTGCTCTAGATTCTAGCACCCGTAGGCTAGGTGGGAAGGCCCATGGTGCTGGACACGCTGGTCCGGTTTCGGTTGGCGTGGGCAGCGGCACAAAATCTTCGGGGAACGGTACTAAGGCAACATCCCAGTGCCGAGGGCTGCTCAATCGCCGGAGCTTCTCACTTGGTGATTCCTCCCCTTTTCGTTTCCGAGAGGGAGACACAAAGGCAAGCAGGAGTGCTAAGACTGAATAGCACGCGCCGTGCTCCTCCAGAACAAGCCGATAGGCCTTCCCCGCCTGCGAGCCCATATGGACCGTACTTGAGGGGCTGCTTGCTAGTTGGTCAAAATTACAGCTCTGGAAGTGCGCTGGGCAGAAGATAGCCGTTTGTGACCACGAAGGAAAGGCTATGCGGTATTCATGCATGCCCTGCAACCCGGTAGCTGTTGGTGTGATATCCACGACGAGGCCAAACTTACGAACAGTGGGACTACTCCACAGTTCTTGTCTTGTGGTGGCCTCTTCGACAAAGGTAAGCTGCGGGAGAAACAGGGCTAGAATGACAAACACTTCTCGGAACGGGATCGGTGCCAAGAGGTCTCGAGCCATCTCCGTCAGCCATTGGGCACACGCACTTGGATTGCCTTTGCCGACCCGAAAGTTTTTGAGCAGGAGTGCCTGCGCTTCTTCCATGGAGGCAATTTGCTGCCCTGCCACGCAGCTTTGCAGCAGCATGAGCAATTCTTGGTCAGGACGGTGGAGGTTGGACACCAATAAGCTAATTGCTCCTTCCCAATCATCGCTTGTCATTACCGTTTCAAAGCGAATCCAGGAGGCCAAACGCATAGGGGCAGCGATTCGATCGCGGCGAGGAACAACATCAGGGTGTGTGAGCTTCAGATCAGTGAGACTGACTTTGCCTGTAGGAAGCTGGCACTGTAGCCAGTGCCAGTAACAGTGTTTATGCTTGCCCATCCACCTTGCGGAGTCTTCTACATACGTGATGTGCAGGGATCGTTGCAACATGTCAAGTTCGTTATCTGTCGGCTTCCAGTCGCGCAAGCAATCTTCAGCAGCATGGACAAGATAGTAGTTGCGCCTGTCAGGCTCTGCAGTGGCAACAAGTGCCGCTAACACACTCTTCGGCATTGCAATGGCGCCGAGGCGCGCTGTGATCTGACTGGCTGGCCAGAGGCAACGAATTGCTAAGGCAATCACTGCTCCAGTGTAGCTGCCTGCACTAAAGCCATTTACCGTAAAGTGGGTGGGATCTTCCTGCTCAGCCGGCCGAAGACACCCAAGCACTGGCAAGTAGGCAATAAGTCGCAGCGGCTGCAACGAAAGTAGCTTCCACCAAAGACCACTGAGAAAGGCCTGGTGTGGCAGCCGTCTGTGAGCTGGGAGTAGCCTCGCTGCTTTCAGCACGTGCTGCGTACGTTGATACAGGAGGGCTGCCTTGCCATACCCAAGGTCTTCCCATTTTTGGCAAGGGTTCTGCGTGAGCGCGAATAGGGTGGCGACTTCATGTACTCCGGTCGACCACCCATAGGCAACACCCCATTCCTGATCTTTAAGGACATCTGCGGGGGAGAGGGACGGCCCGTAGACTTGACTTTCTCCCACAGGCGGACACATGCAATGGAAGTGCGGGGGGACATCCCCTTCAAGGGCTCCTCCCCCAAGACCACCACAATTGATTTGAAATACTGAGGGTAATGATGGGAAGTTATGACCAATCCAGTACTCATTGAGCTGCGCAATCATCCACAGGACAGTGACCCATAGTATTTCACCTTGCTGACGCTGGTAGATGGCTTCAAACACTTGTGGCGCAATACCTTCCAAGGGCATAAACGAGCCTTGGAGTTGACAGAGCAAGTCATTGTTGGCTTGTAGAAACTGCTCTTTTTCTCCCGGGACAAGACACTTGGGGTGAGCCAGAGCAGCTTGCAGTTGCTCATACGGACATGCTTCAATGTCCTTGTGGGTTGCAACAACCCCTCGTAGCTTGGCGACTTGACTCCAGGGCACAAAGAGGGGAGGAGACAGCCGTTGCGGATAGGGAGTGCATGGACTAGGGTCTGGTGCCTGACTACCCTGCGTCAAGTCTCTTTCGATTGCTTTAGTGAGTCGATCTGCTCTTCTGGTCGATCTGCTCTTCTGGCAGAAGTGTCAGACGAGGGCGTGGAGACTGACTCCACGTCTGCATCGCCATCCTCTGCCGGAAGACAGCTAAGGCTGTCCACCTGCAGTTGTGCTGGAAAGAGTTCGGTCGCTCGCGGACGAATCGCCCGCCACTTAAGTAGCAGGCAGAAGCGCAAAGCACTATTCCCAGCTACTCCTGAGAAGTAGCCTGTAAATTTACACCCACCTACTGGTTTCCAAGTCTCAATGACCCATGCTGGTGGCAGATTGGGCATGCCGAGTATAGCGATCGGCAGCGTTTCCCAACCCTGCTGCTCCAATTCTCGTAGAGCATCCTGCGCCCCAACTTTGGCCTTGCCAAAGGCATGAAATATGGCAGGTCGCATTCGGTTGCGCGGCAACGCACTGGCTTGGAAGAGGTGTTCACCTGGCAACGACGCGACTGTGCATGGCCCTGTAAGCATTGGGAGCACTGACAGTATTCCCTGTTCGAAGGTAGCACGAGCCCAGCTGGTGACCCATGGAGTTCGCGCTCTTCCTTCAGGGGTGAGAGCGTTTGGATGGGATTGCCGTGGCCACTTGATCGTGCCGCCAGGGCCAAGTTCCGCCGGGCTGGTGACGGGGCTAGGCCAAAAGTGCTTACACATGTATAGTCCATACAAGGACCAGACCATACATAGGTCGAGGGCGGTTTGCATTGCGATCCCAACAAAAGGGGTAAACATAGTGCCACTGATGACCGTGTCGCTCGGATTGACAGGTGGTCTGGCTCTAGATACTAAGGCAAGGCGGCCTGCCTGGAGGTTCTTCGCCAGGGTCGAAGCAGTCGTGTCACGCTCCAGCGGACTGTGCTTGCTGCGATTGCCTACCGAAATGACCAGACCTGCATTATATTCCAAGTGAGCCTCAGTGAAGAGTAGCATGCCTATACCTGCACAGGAGCTAGACTCTGAACGCACACACCCGATGAGGTCAACCCACTGGTGCTGCTGATGCGCCAGCTGCAGTAGGTCTTGCACTTCGAAAAGCGTGACTGGTACACAGTCATTGTCAATGAGTGCGAAGTGCTGTGCAGGATACAGGAAACGCGCTGCCTCTAGGACAAAGACTCCTGCCCAGTAGTATGGAACCTTGTGAAGGCCAGTAGTAGCATCGGCACAGACCCAAAGTATGTCAGTTGCTTCTTCTTGGGGACCCACTAGGCACCTATGTGAGGCCCACCATGCTGCAAATGCCGGCCAATGCGGGACATCAGCTGGCATTCGATTGTCTACTATTAGGTAGATCAGTTGGTTGCTCATAATCAGGTCTCACTCCAACATAAGTGTCTGAATAATGGCAGTAGTATCAGGCAGGTCTCCCTCTGTTTCAAGAGCGGCATACCCGTCATCCTTTTTGGATGGCTGCGCACGGACATCAGACAACGCGAGCGTAGGGCGAGTGGAATCAAGGCCGAAAGGACTGCAGAGAGTATCTTGCACAGCCATTGCCGCATAAGCATCCTCCTGGGACTGCGTCACGCTAGCCCCCGTACCCCGGGCAAAGTTGGCCTGGTCATCTGCCGTGAGCCACTCCGCATGATCACGTGTGAATGCAAGGGGCACATGGACTCCATCTTCCGCACTATCAGTTAGGTCCAGCGAGTTACTGTCCTCCATCCATGGGTCATGTGACATTGGAGTTGCTCTGCTCGAAAATGCCCCCGCCAGCTAAGGTTGGCAGTTGCACTGACCGGCGCGAGCAAACGAAAAGGCAACAAGGGTGATGTCAGCTAAGGCTGACCTCACTCCTACATGCAGGGCGCTACGACCTGCTGTGAGCCAAACGTTACGGCAAGTGCTTCTGCAGGAAAGCAACTGCATCTAGCCTTTAGCAGGGGACCCACTTCCCAAAAGAACAGTGAGAAAAAGGGGGACTGCTTGTTACTGCAGGAGCATGTCACCAGGACCCTGTCACTACTGGTCGTGATCGTCTGCATGCGGGTGCAAAAGAGAGAGTAACCAGGCAACGTACACTAGGCCACACAGCTGGGAGTGCAGGTCTGCCAGGGGAGTGAGGAGGGCACCCTGCACATCTTGAGGCATATAGTCTACTGTTTGTTCAATTTCCTGTACCAAAGCATGGAGACCTTGCACTCTTGCGTGTAGGGCCGATTCGATCTGGTGGTGCGTGCGTTCTGTTTGACGCTGAGGGAGCACTTGTTCCGTAGGCTGCGTGTCTACTCGAAGGCCCTGCTGTTGTTGCCTATCAGTAGTAGTCCAGAAACCCACGCGCCGAGGGAGCGAGCCTGAAAAGGGGCGTGTCTGCAGGAAAATGTCGAGAGGGTCTGTGTTCTCTGTAAGGACCCTAACGCTCACTAGTTCAGCCAAAACAGTGAGGAGGTGGCTTTCGTGGTGCTGTATGTGCAAAATCATCCTGCGGAGCCGAGTTCGTTTTGTGCCATACGTTGTGGCCCCCCTAGTGTTGATTGCAATACAGCCCTGATGATAGAGCGGGATGATGGCACCTTCCACAGTTGCCCGAAGCTTTAGCAGGGCTGGCGGAAACTCGAAACCTTCCGTCCATTCTGGGAAAGGGGTATTTACGTTTTCTTTGACTGCGTCCACTGGAAAAAAATGCAGTAAATAGCACTGCGCCCTCCGCCCACGATAAATGAAGTGTACGATGAGGTCCAGAACCCCATACCGAATATCCCCATGTTGAAGCTCAAAGCGTACAAAATTTGTGACATCGACATACGTGCCATCATCGGCCAGAAACAAAGGTTCTGGATGTGTCTGCATGGCAATTTCGATGTGCAGTGTGGCTTCCCGATAGTGCGCGTAAGCGCAACCCGGGCTGTTACTATGCAAAGGAAGGCCGGCAGGCAATCTGTTTCTATCGCTCTGAGCCAAAGGTCTGCAAAGACAAACAAGAAAAGACATTTGGTAGGGGGCCCTTGTCAACATGGGAAGGGGGGCAGTGGGTCTCTCTATTGGTTTACTGGACAGGGCACTTCTTTGGGTGTGCAAAGGCACACGGCGGTGGTAGATGCTCAAGCGTTCCGTCCTCCGCAACACGATATTGGATATGCCCGTGCGATATGCACTGCTGTGCAGGGAGTCCACTGCTAGCTGCCTGTCGGGGAGGCCAGCCATCTGCCGGTTCCGCAGTTGGCGGCATCTCCATACCCCCTGGGCCGGCAGGGGGTAAGCCTGTGGCAGCCATGGTTGCTCCCCCCTCAGCCGTGTCAGGAAGTCGTGCGGCATTCGAGAGTACCGCCAGCAGCTTTTCATGGGTAGGGTCAACTGTTGAAGCATGCTTGGGAGGATGTGCAGGCCTCTTTGGTTGGGTACGACCAGTAGTTTTCCGTTTAGGTGAGGCTTCCTCCTTCAGAGGGGGGCTTTTGCGCCCCGTTGTCTGCAGCCCAGCTTTGACCGGAGCCATATGAGTCGAAGCAGGCTCGTGCCCTACCTGCTGAAAAAGCGGGTGTTGATCTGCAATTGTGAGGAGGAGAGCATCAAAAAATTCAGCTAGTGGTAGTCGTATGCGCAAGACCACCTCAACTTGCGGGCGCCCATCGGGGCCGTGGGTGAGGGAACACTGATGAGGGCCAACGATGAAAGGGAGGGCCATGGGCAAAAGCTGCTACTGGTCGTCCTATTCAGGCTGGGCAAAGGCGTGCAATCACTACTCAACTTCGAGCCTGAACAGCCGCAGGCTTTGAGTCTCATGCAATATTGACAAAAGAAACAAAACTACCTGAAGGGTGACATCCGTATTTTGGATCGTTAGGAAAGTAAAGAGACCAGAGATGCGAGTCAGCGTACTCGTTACTTGACCAGCCAATAAGGACGGTAGCCAGGTTCGATTTGTTCATAATAGGACGCCACTCATATGATGGCACTCTGCGTCTCTTGCAGGACATTAAGTATCGTGTCCATTTCGCTAGCTAGCGCCCGGCACGCATTGGCCCCTGATTGAACATTGCAGTGCTGACGAAGTTTGTGTATATTCTGAAAGGTACGCTGGATATCGCACGCTAGGGCACGCACTGTGCTAGCACGAGTGATGAGTTCTCGACTAAGCCGTGCGTGCGGCGCGTCGTGACCAGCAATCACTTCCTGATCAGTAAGAGCCTGCAAAGCATATACGCCGAGCTGGGCAGGGGGCCGTACTGTATTGGCATGGGGCGAGCTTGTGTCTCCACTAATTCTGGCTGAGTGCTCATGGAGGGGAGTGGGGCGACTTTGTGGCAACAGCCAGGGCGGGATTGGCGGTGTTGGACGGGCTGGGGCAGCAGGTACTGCCGGTAAAGTAGACATCTGTGAAAAAGGGAAGGAAGCTAAGGCTTCCCCCGGTTCTGGCCTGTCCTCGCCCTACTGCCCATCCATGAGGAGAGAGACATTCTGCTTGCTGGAGGATGCGATAAACCATTGCCCTTTGTGGTGCACACCGCCCATGCAGGAGAACTCCATCATGTGTGATGTGTGGTGAATCTTCAAAGGGGAAGAGAACCTGCCCACTAGTAAGTACCAGGGAAGATCGGCGCATCTCAGCTGGCGCAGCAACTAATTGCATCTCCGATATACGAGGGCATGTACCATCCTCCAAAGGGGTCCTTGTGAAGCCAGCAACAGCCAGACGCAGCGGAAGTTGCCTCTGAGCTAGCATTACGTTGATCTGGACAAAATGCACTTCTCCATCAGGGTGTCTGTAGACTAGGCGAGCAAAAGGAGTGAGGTCCAGTCCCCCAGACCCAATCTCCATTCTCAAGGCACACTCAGCTGATACTGTGCTCCGTACAGTGAGGATCAGGACTAAGGTCCAGACCCTCACAAATAGGATGAGATATTGCTATATGGGACAGTGGCTGTAGAACAAACCGCCCGTAATGGCTGCCTTGTCTTTCGCTGCAGCTTGAGCCCAGGTAGCGGAATCGTACAAAGGACAACGATCCTGGCAAAATACCAAAACTGTAACCGACAAAAACAAACAGTAAGCAAGACGACGAGAGAAACAACCGTCAGGGGAGGAGCCAGGTGAGACCATTCACGACAACTCTGACCCCAGACCAGAGGTAACCACGCCAAGAAAAAGGGGAAGCAGCGACAGGTGAGTGGCTCAGAAGGAGGGTTCCTTAGGTTTGTTCGCATATGTCGCGGATTATCGTATGCGTCGCCGCTTGGCATTTTGCACTTTAATTCGTTTCATGAGTCGTTGTTCGAGGGCTTCCTGTTGCTCTGGGTGCGCGCCAGTGAACGTGCGTTTTCTGTGTATGCGCACTACAGCAGGGAGAGACCGCTGAGAGGAGGCATAGGAATGTGAGCCGATGACTGGGGCCGCAGAAGTACATTCTGATAGCAGTTGGGCAAGTTTGGGTTGCAAGGGGTCACACCTCATCAGTGGCGGCTCGGCAGGGTCGAAGCCAAAGGTCTGGCAGAGATGAGTATGAAGGGCTGTGAGCAATTCGTTCTCTGGTCGAGGGGCGACCCAAAAGCCATCACGCAACCAAATGGCCGAAATAAAGCCTACCCGAGGTTGTAAGAAGGAGTAAGCAGCCCATGTGACCTGCTGTTCAAGGACCTCGAAATAATGGAAAGGAGCTCCTCGTCCTGTCCGCTCTGGACCCATAGGGCACCATGAGGGAGGATGATGCATGGCATAACGGCTGGCGGCGAACACTTCGCGAGCAAAACTCACCAGATGATGTGGCAGCTCCGTTTGTATACGCTTTTTGAGGTACTCTATTGCCTCCTGCGGAGTGGCACTGTTGATGATAATAAGTGGCCATGTCTTTACCAGGGGGCCAATTTCATCCTCTGCAATGTGTGCCCGAAGAGCTCCTCTGAGATATTCTCTCACCTGCGCAATTGGCAGTAATGCTAAGTGAACCTCAGCTGTCTTGCATTGCCGTCTCATGAGTTCATAGTGCGCTCCACTAATATCTATCTCCCAATGTGAATTTCCAAAAAGGAGCAGCCGAACCGAACCTGCCGCGGCAGCCGCTGCGCTGCATTACCAACTGAGTAGAACCGGCCTCCCAAGGCATCAACTGTGGGCTTGTACCCTACGTTGAGGCAATGAGAGGACGATACTGCAAAGGCAATATAGTCCATTGCAACCCATTTGTAATGCGGGTGCCTCCGGAGTAGTGTGTGCATTTCCTGGGGAGTAGGGGAAGGGCACTCCGTAAGGACGAAGGCAGGTACCTGCGATGCATCTCCTTGCTGGATGATGAAACCCAAAGCTTGTGCTAATTGAAACGGCGGGAGCGCCACATGGTGCAAGGGAACAAGTGGGTTGCCCCCTGCCTCCTTAGCTGCAGCACTGGCCTGACCAGCAAAATAGTCTGCCAGACGATTGCACTCCCTTGGCAGATAGACAAGGCGGAACAGACAAGGCGCTCGGGCAAGCAATTGCTGGCATTGTTCTAGGATGGCGACAACAGCAGGTTTTTTAATTCTTCCTTTGTACTGAAGATAATTAATGACAGGCAAGATGTCACCCTGCACCACAACGCTGTCAATGGGGATGCCTTTTGACATGCAGGAGACATAGTACTCAAATGCAAGGTTAATGGCAGCTCGACAGGCATGTGCTTCTGCTACGACATTATCAGAACAAGAGAGCAAGGGGATGGAAAGCCACTGGACAAGAGAGGTGGAGGACGACGTGACATGTAGCAAGCTAACTCCTGCCCCCCCCGTTTGCGTGTGCTTATGTGCAGAGCCATCGAATTGCACAAGACAGCCCTGCCATTCTTGTGGTTCACCTAGTAGGAGAACTGTATTTGCAGACAGATCATCCATGGCTTGCAAACGTAAATGTGTAGCTCCACAGTGGCACAAGAAGGGTACGAGACATGCGGTAGCAGTAGGGAAAGGGAGCTTTCTGTGTTGCGACAGAAGCAACCGGAGACGGTGATCTTGCTTAGCGAAGGTGGCAATCGTGTCTCCTTTAGCAAAAGACTGAGTTGTTGCAAGCCCCTTTGGAGGGAGCAGTGCAGCTTCAAGTACGACCGCGGGGAATCGCTGCAACCTGATTTTGGTAGAGTCAGTACACGCCGTACTGCTGGATTGTGGTGGAGCACGAAAGTTCCTGAGCAGCGTGCTAGGCAGTGAGAGGTAGATACGCTGCCAGAGGTCAAGCACGTGGTGCGCGACCTTGCGGTTGTGCACACACGAAATGTCCGGCCGGAGTCCGCCACATTCAGTGACTAATCGCCGAAGATGGAAAAGCATGTAGCAAAGCGCTACTCCGATGCTGCGTGATGGTACTTTGCGCCAGTTGATCTCTGGTGCAGGTGCAACCCACAGTGCCAGCCAGGTGAGGTGCACAACCGGACAAAAGGATAACCAATGATCGATGGAGTTGAAGCCACCCTGACAAAGTACACAGGGAACATACGAGTCAAGCGCTCGACAGCCTGCAGAGGACAGTAGGCAAGAGAACGCAGGGGGCAGTTGCTTGGGCTCTGGCACGATAATTTGATGGAAGTGCAGAAAGTTCTTACTTTCATCAGAAAGGTTATTCAAAGTAAGATCCATTGGAGTAGCAGGCAGGAAGCAAGTCGGGCAAAGTGCTCCATATCCTGGTCCGTACGGGAAACATCGTGTACGGTTGTTACACCATACGCAGGGTTGACTACGACTGAGTTTGCCCCCTGAGGGGCAACCAGAAATCAGCATCTTCTCCTAAAGCCCATCGCAAGACAGCATAACGTGGCACTTCCCCTACCTGAGTGGTAGGCAGGTCCGCTAACCAATCTATGAAGAGGATGACTTCTTGTCGGTCTAGGTTATGCAACCACCAGCCCGGACAGCCCGCTAGACTTCAGACAGGCACAAAATGCGGCCGAAAGATCGGAAGTCGCAAGCCCGCACCGTTGGAGTCATTGGCCTCAGCCAAATGCAACACCTGATGTCCTCTCTGTCTCTGACCGTGACACAGAAAAGGAGGAATATGACGTCCAAGCGGGACAGCCCCTGTCCTCTCCTGCGGTGACAGATGCCACGATGGCCGACGAAGAAGCAAATGAAGCAGTCTCTGTCCATAGCTCCTCCTCAGAGTCGCCTACCATCCCGAGTGCAGAGCAGCCGGAGGAAGACGACGCGCGCATGGAAGACGGTGACAGTGCCACCACCTCCTCTGCCGATGAGGGTGATTGCCTTAGCAATCGTCCGGCCCCTCCTGAAGCATGTCCAGCACAAGACGAAATGCTGGCAGCAGAAGATGAGGCAAGGAGCATGCTACCCCCGCAGGGCGTGGACCTCCAAGGCAGCAGCTCCACGTCGCACTTCTCTGAGTCTCCAATCAAACGAAGACCGGGGTCTAAGGCTAGTGCAGGGAGGGCTCAGTCCAAGAAGCTACGGAAATCACTTGCTCCAGCATCCAAGCAACCGCTCGGCAGCATCCCTGAACACGAACAACCACAGGCTACACTGGCAGACCTGGCCAGTCGGAATGCTCAAAGGCAGGAGGCTCCCGTTTGCAGGAACCCCGAGACACCACCTGACCATCCTGGATCAATGCATGAGCGCCCACACGCCATGACAGAAATTGACATTGCCAGCGATCAAGAGCATGCAGAACGAGGAGGCACTGCTGCCACTGATCTCCAGCTGGAATCTGAGCAGAGAAGCCATGCAGGCCCTATACGACCATCAAAGTGCGGCTCGAACGGCCAGAGAAGCTGACAGACAAAGTGTGCCACTCCCCTCATTACAGATCTACAGTGATCTGCCAGGGAATGGCCGATGGCGAGGCTTGCAATCTCCAACAAGCAAATTAACCGCCTCGTCCGTACATTCCTCTGGAGGCGGGTAACCGAAAAAGCACTCCATGGCTCCTCCTTTGTGGACATTCCAGATGAAATCAACCAAGCCTACATAGGAGACATTCTTCGTTTAAGTGAAGCCTTTGCTGCTCCCCTGTCCAACCTCTTCACTTTCGTGAAGAGTGGACACCCAGCGTGCCCTTTCATCACTCAAAAACAGCTCGCCCTTTTATGCAAGCCCCCGTTTCTGGCAGTATGGCCTACTTGCCTTTATCGCAAGGTGCTGTTCCTTTGATAATCAACACAGACACCAGGGCATAGGAACAGCTCAAGCAGTGGCTGTGAAGCCACAGAAAACAAAGGAAAAAGATGTCGATGCCCTCACCTTTATGCAAACTGTCATCATGTCCTTTGTTAGGGGAATGGAGTATGGTGAGCAAACGCTACCCGCCAATGACCTCTTTGTCTATCTCCCAGTACAGATCCTGCCTGACTTGGTTGCAGCCAGGGCTTCACGCCCGCGCAAGTGAAAGGGGGCTACGGTTACCGACCCAAAGAAGAAGGAGCTGAAGACAACCCTCTGCTCGTTGTGGGAGTGCACACCAAAGAAATTGCTTACGACCGATACCCCCGAATGCCGGATACGTCCTGGGCTGAAAGAGCTTACTCTTGTGGTGCCCTTGACCCGTCTTTGGGACAAGCTATCTCGTTCCCTTCCATTCTACAGCTGAGGCTGCGCATTGAAGTCCCTTTGTGGAGAGACCTGGCAGCTGCCAGACACCCCTCTGCAGACTTGCCTGCAGAAGAGGACTCTGCCTCTGATGCTACCGGGTCAGCTGAGCGATCGCCCAGGTTTGCGCTCCCGGTGCCAGTGGGGATTGCTGAACCACCAGAAGCTGGTACTGAGGAAGCAACTGAGGAAGAGGACATGGCAGCAGAACCCAACTACGCCTTTGCCAAGGGATACGGACGTTCAGAAAGTACAATAGTAGCTCAGTGGCTGACCTCCCGGCTAAGGGTTGCCATGTCCCGCATAGGGTGGAACCTGCTGTCTCCCCGCTATATGCTGACCAGAGTTCCCAGTACTCTCTTCAGTAACTACTACTGCCATGGATATCCCTTCAGTCCTAAAATGGAAGATCGCCCGTATAACCAATATGGCCAGCTACTCGGAAGGCCGATGGGACCAGCCCTGTGCATGGCTCACTGGGAATCCCAAGTTTAGAAGTCAGCTCGCAGGCCACAAGCAGGCGCTTAGGGACCAAATGGGCTACAGTCAGGAAGACTCCGACCCACGTAATAAAGCTCGCCGTACTGTCCCTCCTCCAGGAGAGGGAAGCTCCTCGTCTGCAGCAGGGTCTTCCTGTCACATCAGGCCTCCCCCACCGCCTCCGCCCTATGGGTGGTGGCAGTAGGGCGGTCTCCAGTGCCTCCTAGTAACTTGAACTTGTTCATGAGATGGGTAGCCTTAGCCACCCTACTTCTTGTTGTCTAAGTGTTTTCATTTGTTTTCGAAATGACAGCATGTTCGTTACCTCAATTGTTTGGCCCAAGCAACTCGAGCAAAAACGCTCTGACTGCCGCTTACAGCGACAATGCCGCCTGACCAAGACCGATATGAGGTCAGTCTTGATTTGGTGACGATAGCAGGCACGGAATATGCTATGCAGACAAATCTCGCCCAGTATGAGGACGTGGCAGAGCTGGAAGATGACATTCTCTGCTTTCTGCCAACAGTCTCTGATTTGGATGTCTTTGGCTGTGAGTTGGATTTGCTCGACCTTCACACGCAGCAACCCCTGCCAGAAGCATTCCGCACGGTGCTCCTGCAACGGCCGAAACTACAAATCGTAGTACGTCCCTGCATGGTAGATGGACACTCCATCTGGCAGTTCCAGGATGACGGTAGGGAAAGCTACCCCAAGGCTATACACGTCCCGGCCAACCCGCGTGGAGAAATTGCTGACAGAGCCTTCTATGCTGCGCCCGTGCTCCGGCATGAAGTGGCAATGGGCATTCAACACGTAGGAATTGCGGCCTGGCAGAGTTGTCAGCAACTGCAAATTGTCAGGCTCCCACCCTCTGTCATAAGTCTTGAAGAAGGGACCTTCCAGGGGTGCTACGTGCTGAGAGAGGTGGCCGCCCCGGGGTGTGTCCAGTACAGCCGAAGAGTGTTTGCGGAGTGCTGCTCCCTAGGTCGAGTTGGTGTCAGTGACGAAACGGAGGACAGTAATGTCCTTGCACCAGGGGCACAGCTAGGCAGATATGCATTTGAGAGTTGCCTCACACTTACATCCATCACCTTTGTCATGGACCACACCAATAAACCTCGAGCGCTGCCTGAAGGTGCATTTTGTGGAGCAGGCATTGAACAGCTCTGTTTGCCAGGTGACTTTCACAATATCGGGCCGCGGGCCTGTGAAAACTGCAAAGGACTTGTGGAGGTCAACCTCATGTGCGCAGAAATCACAGCCCTACTCCCTTCCACCTTTGCCCACTGTGTAGCCTTAAATTGCATATGGCTTCCACCGCGACTCACGCAAATTGGCAAAGAAGTTTTCCTTAATTGTGTTGTGCTCCAAGAAGTGGTCATCCCGACAGAGCTCAGTGACATAGGCATCCGTGCTTTCTGCGGGTGTGAGCAACTGAAACGATTTACTCCCCTGGATTGGGGGGATATTGAACAGTGTGTGCAGGCAGAGCACAATGCTTTCTTTATGTGTGACAAATTTGAAAAACCCCTGTGGGTGGAGCTGCTCCCCGCGGAAGGACCCGATTCGGACGCCTTTGACGAAGAGCTATACAACGAAGTTTCCTAACATCGGGCCAGTCCATGTGAGGTTCAAGGTGGGTGCCTTAGCATCTGTCTTTAGGAAACATCCCCGGCCCTAGGAACAGTCAATGAGCAGAGTCAGAAGCTTTTGGCTCAAACAGTAAATGAAAGTAGTCTGCCACACATGGAGCTCGACGACTCATCCAGGCTTAGCACTCCCCCTGAAATGGAGCCGGTCATGGACTACTCCTTGGTACTGACAACGCTCTCGGGGGTGACTATCAAGGTCTCTCTCAGTGTGGCAAAGTTTGATCGATTTGAGGACCTAGAGGACCAGGTTATGGACTATCTGGCCTCAGTTACTGACCTTAAAGTGTTTGGGTGCTCCATCGACTTTCTGCAAACAGCCACGCAGACATACCTAGAGGACCCAATCTGGGACAGGCTACAGCAAGGCGCGGCATACACCATTGTCTTCAGGGATAGCAGTGTAATCCTGCCAACGCAGGAACAGCTTGAAGGATGCCCTATCCGTCATGTTCCGCTTGCTGTTCATGTCCCCATGAACCCAGAGGAAATCGTCCCGGAAGGGGCCTTTGCAGGGGTTCCGCGTCTGCGACATGTCAGTGTTGAATCAGGCATCAGGCTCATTGGAGCAGAGGCGTGGCAAAATTGTCGGCAGCTCCGCATTGTCAAATTGCCGGCCACTGTTGTAGGCATTTCCGATAACGCCTTTCGCGACTGCAAACTACTAAACAGTGTCTCGGCTCCTGGTTGCCGGGAATTTGGATACAAAGCCTTTGCGGAATGCTGCTCCTTACAATGGGTGTATGCATCGGAAGGGGTTGCAAATAGGTTCAGCAACGAAGCCAAGCTCGGGCATTATCTCTTTCAAGGGTGCATCAACCTTGCTAAGTTTACCTTGAGTGAGCTTCCATCCCCCCGAGGGTCAACACTGCAGGCCGGGACCAGTGAGCTGGCGCCAGGCTGTCTTAGCTCTACGGGAATCACCACACTTGCTCTCGCGAAGTATTTTACAGCTATTGGAGCGCATGCGTGTGACAGTTGCCGACTGCTTAAGAGTGTTGACCTCTGCAACTCCAACGTTGAAGAAATTCCGGAATTCACCTTTGTGCACTGCACTAGCCTCAGAGAAGTTCTCCTTCCGCCTACTCTCCATACAATTCGAGTTAAAGCCTTCATGAACTGTGCAGCCCTTGTTGAGCTTGCCATCCCGCCCTCACTAAAATACATTGGAAGTAGGGCTTTCTTGGATTGCACTGCCTCTAAGAGGCTCGCCAAGATGCCAGGAAGGCACAAATGGCGAGGAGTCTATGCAGAAGAGAATGCTTTTGCCATTTGTCCAGATGTGAGGTGGCCACCCTGACTGCGTATGATCCCAGACATGGGATACACCCCTGGTCTTGGATGAAGACAAGCCTCTCTGACCACAGCTATCGCGGTCTCACTGTCACTCATCAAGAGTCTGGGCGCGCGCCTTAGCTCGAGTCCAGAGAAGGCCAGAAGCCACAGTAGGCCAAATACCACGAGTAGAGTTAGCTTCGGTTGCAAGCATTTTGGCACTAAAGCATCCGAATAGTGTCGCTCCGTGACAAGGGAGGGCACAGCTCAATGCCCTAGCAATCGGCTCGGCCAGAGCCGGATGCAGCGCACCCAAACCGATGCTTGCCGGACTGCTGCTTTCTGAAGGCGGGCATTGTCGCACTTGCCTTTCCGACAGACTTCAACAGGATAGGCTCCACCGCCTGTGCGAGCCGCCAACAGCTCAAACAGTTGATCCGTCCCGAACTGAGGATCACGGCATAAGAAGCCTTCCTCAAGTGTACCTCTCTACAGGAGGTTTCCACTCCTGCTTTACATGGCGCCATGCGCTTTTGCAGGTAGTACGCAATTTCGAGCGATATGCAAACAAAGACAAAGCAAAACATGGCGAAGGACATATGCCCTTGACAAAAGTGAGTAACTCGACTAGTCCGAATGGCACCGAGTTTTGCCGGCCGATGCCAGTGATCAATGGAGAGAAGACTTTCCAGAACCTGCGCCAAAGACCAGCAATGCTTTCGCAGCGGGAATGGTGGATAAGCGCACCGCCAGTAAGCTACGGCAAGTGAAATGTGCAAACACTAAGTAGGATCGCCAACCTCTTTTCGCCATTCGCAATACAGTGAGCCAATAGGAATGAGAGCCTTAGCTCCTCGTTCCCAACAGGCGGGTGGTAGAGAGTGGCAATGGAGGACGCCCAGGGGGAACCTTAGTTCCCTCTGTTGATGTCCGACATTTCCAATTTTGTACAAAGAGGTACAGATACCATGCTAGGATAGGTCCAACGTCTCACCTGTTTCACACGGGCCTTGCACGCAACAGAACAATTTTTGCAATGACGCAGCATTTCACGAAGTTAGGGGACACCCCGTTTTGGCACACCTGTGTGCCGAAGGGTGCCGAGATGACCTCCCTTCAAAGGGGGTGTGCCTTTCGCACCCTTACCTGCAGGCTTTCGTCGTTTGCTATGGCCGCCACTGTCTGAACACTACCAACTACTATGCCTCTTGACTTGTAAGTGCAACCAGTTGAATGGGTTGCGCTACAAGAAAGGTATTTTCCACGGCATGATCTGCATAGCAACCACTGATCCACTTTGATATGGATATAACCGGCGTTAGAGCATAACAATGCTCGGGACCTGCATCGTGACCATGTTTTTGCCACACCGTGCAGTGGCCGCTGGTCACTGGTAATTGAGATGTGAAGTCCATTTGAAGACTTCTTGGAGACTTTGCTAGAGCACAAACCCTCGCTGCCATGCTCTTCGTTCGAGAATTCAGGCCCATCGATAGTCAGTAGTCTTCGTTTCACTTGTTTCACCTTAGCACAGAGGAAAGACTACAGGATGGTGGAGACTCGGCCTTTGGGCTGTGGTTGGCGGTTGTTTTTTGTTGTTGGGTTGTCTTTGTCTTTTTCTCCACCATCTAACTGTATTTCCCTTCCTTCAATGATGACCTGGGCACCATGCCCACACGGCGTCCGTACTCGTGGAAAAAAATGCTTTCGCGGCGGGAATGGTGCATAAGCACTCCGCCAGGAAGCTACGTCAAGTGAAATGTGCAAACATTGAGTAGAGTCGCCAACTTACTTTCGCCATTCACGATACAGTGAGCCAATAGGAATGAGAGTCTTAGCTCCTCGTTCCCAACAGGCGGGTGAGTGGCAATGGACGACGCTAGGGGGAACCTTAGTTCCCTCTGTTGATGTCCGACATTGCCAATTTTGTACAAAGAGGCACATATACCATGCTAGGATGGGGCCACGGTCTCACCTGTTTCACACGGGCCTTGCACGCAACAGAATAATGCTTTTGCAATGACGCAGCATTTCTCAAGGTTGGGGCACACCCCGTTTTGGCACCTTTGTGCGCCGAAGGGTGCCGAGATGACCTCCCTTCGGGGGGGTGAGACTTTCGCACCCTTACCTGCAGGCTTTCGTCGTTTGCTATGGCCGCCACTGCCTGAACACTACCAACTACCATGCCTCTTGACTTGTATGTGCAACCAGTTGCAAGGGTTGTGCTACAAGAAAGGATTTTTCCACGGCATGATCTGCATAGCAACCACTGATCCACTTAGGCAAGGATCAGACCTGCGTTAGAGCATACCAATGCCCGGGACTTGCATTGTGACCAGGTTTTTGCCACTCTGTGCAGTGGCCGCTGGTTACTGGTAATAGAGATGTGAAGTCCATTTGACGACTTCGTTGAGATTTTGCTGGAGCACAAACCCTCGCTGCCATGCTCTTCTTTCGTGAATTCAGGCCCATAGACAGTCAGCAGTCAGCGTCTCACTTGTTTCACCCTGGTACAGAGGAAATACTTGGTGGTGGAGTCTCGGCCTGTGGGCTGTGGTTGGTTTTTTGTTTGTTGTTGGGTTGTCTTTGTCCTTTTCTCCACCATCTGACTGTATTTCCTTTCCTTCAATGATGACCTGGGCACCATGCCCGCACGGCGTCCGCTCTCGTGGAAAAAAATAGGAGGCTGTGAGCAGGAGCGCTCCATGTTCTGTTGAGTTGTCTGCCACCCCTCCAGGACTCTGTTTTGGATCACCAAAGAGCAGTTGAAGGAAAGGCTGCCGTGGGATGGCCGGAACGAAAGCGGACTTGAGGTTCATATCTTGCTGCGCTTGTCAACTTGTTCCATGTGTACTCTCAGCGCCGAGTGCAAATGCGCCTTTTGTTCCCACACTGAGCCAGTGGTTGCAACCACAACTTTGGCTTGGGGATAGCCCCAAAGCAGTGCTGCGTGGCGATGTCATACCTCGTGCAAGCTGCATTGGCCATGTGTTCTTCTCGACTTGCAGCCCTTACAAAGAGTTTTTTGCTTGTTCATTGTCCAAGGCTTGCGACCCGAGGAGCTCAGTGATGGCGCGACCGGCCGGGTTTTCTTTGTGGACCACTCCAATTTTGAGGTTGGTCGTAAGGCGAACCAAACCAAAGAAATGTGAGGGATCTCGTTTTCCCGCACCGAAGACAAGGTGTTGCCTACTTCAGCTGGGTTGAGGATTTGCAGACGTGGTTTGGGGAGAATCCCTCCTCATGCAAGAGGGGAGGCCCCACTTAGCGTCAATGTTCATGCCAAGCTCACCTTAGCAAGGATCACTGGCGATGCTGCTGTTCGGGTGGGCTCTTGCGCGCAGAAAATGGACGCTCCTGAGTGGGCTGGAAAGGCAATTGTCTCGCAGTCCTTGGGCGACTGGGGTCACTTGAACTGTCGTATCCTGGCGACGGACGACGGGACTGGTCCAAAGGTGCGCTGCTTTTGCAATGACGCAGCATGTCTCAAGGTTAGGGCACACCCCGTTCTGGCACCTTTGTGTGCCGAAGGGTGCAGAGATTCTCCCTTCGGGGGGGTGAGCCTTTCGCACCCTTACCTGCAGGCTTTCGTCGTTTGCTATGGCCGCCACTGCCTGAACACTACCAACTACTATGCCTCTTGACTTGTCTGTGCAACCAGTTGCAAGGGTTGTGCTACAAGAAAGGATTTTTCCACGGCATGATCTGCGTAGCAACCACTGATCCACTTAGGCAAGGATCAGACCTGCGTTAGAGCATACCAATGCCCGGGACTTGCATTGTGACCAGGTTTTTGCTACTCTGTGCAGTGGCCGCTGGTCACTGGTAATAGTGATGTGAAGTCCATTTGACGACTTCGTTGAGATTTTGCTAGAGCACAAACCCTCGCTGCCATGCTCTTCTTTCGTGAATTCAGGCCCATAGATAGTCAGCAGTCATCGTCTCACTTGTTTCACCCTAGTACAGAGGAAATACTACTTGGTGGTGGAGTCTCGGCCTATGGGCTGTGGTTGGTTTTGTTTGGTTTGTTGTTGGGTTGTCTTTGTCCTTTTCTCCACCATCTGATTGTATTTCCCTTCCTTCAATGATGACCTGGGCACCATGCCCACACGGCGTCCGTACTCGTGGAAAAGACTGGTCCAAAGGTGCGCAGCCAGTTGGGCTTCCTTGACAAAGAGAAGCTGCGGCAGGAACAGGGCAAGGATCACGAAGACTTCCCGAAAGTGTGAAAAGTTGCGTACAGCGCACGTGTACAGCGTATGGCTCACCTGTAGTGCTTGCTTCTTTAGAGAATTTTCGTTTTTGGAGTGCTTGGGGTTGGAGCTGAGTGGAGGTCTGTGCCCTTTCTTCTGTGTTTGACCTTTGACCACCTTAGCAGGAGGATGTTTGAAGTGGCAACTTGTGGCTAACTGCTCAGAGAACCTTTTGGTAGAGCACGATGTCTTTAGAGACTGTTTGATGTAGTTTCCTTGCAGTTTGTGTGTTTGGAGATGACTAGGTACAGTCATGTACTCTTTCAAGAAGAGTGGATGTGCTTCTAAGAAGCGAAGGGGACATTTGAAGACAGTCTATAAATGACTGTAACTTTGGCTCAAGGAGCGGGACCGAAAAGGGCGCGTTGCTACTGTGTTTTCACAGAAAGGGGATGGGCCGCAGGAGATCTCTAGCGACTGCAGTGAGCCACTTGGTGCATTCACTTTTCTGAGCACCCCCTACTCTGAAGTTGCGCAGGAGGAGAGGTTGCGGATTTTCCATCGACGTGATTCCTTGGTCCGGCACACACTGGTTGAGCAGTGCCAACAGCGCATCGTCAGGGAGGTGGATGGCAGGTACGAGCAAGACAATCGCCGTGCTCCACTTGTGTCTGTCCATAACAGAAAGCGGATCCAGGAAGCGAGCCTCAGTGGCGCAGCCATCCTGTCTCTGTTCTTGCCACAGCTCCCCTATGCCGAAGAAGCCCAACTGGACGCACCTTTGGACCAGTTCCGTCAGGACACAATAGTTCAAGTGACTCCAGTCGCCCAAGGACTGCGAGACATGGACGAACATCGGATTGCCTTCCCAGTCCACTCCCACCGAACAGCAGTGTTGCCAGTTGTTCAGCATGCCGTCGCCAAGTGGGCATAGTCTCATCGTGGTGCGAGAGACGCGTCTCCACTAGCATGGCTTCCGGGTGTCTGAGTTTGAGGTCAGCAAGGTCATGGCGTCCAACGGGAGTTGACACCGCAACCAATGGAGGTATTGGTGTTTGGAAGTCCCCATCCATTTGTCTGATCCACTGACAACTGTGCAGTCTAGCCTGTGTGAGACAACATGTCGCTCGAATTGATTGGGTTGCCAATCACATAGTAAGTCAGATGTATTCTGCATCGGCCCGGAAATGCCATAGTTTGCAACATGGCAAACACTCCTTTAGGGATCGCCACGGCTCCACTTGGCAGAGAGTCGGCGTGTGGGAAAGAGCCGGCGAAGGGCCAGGAGTATGACAGCTCCTGTGTAGCTGCCCGCGCCAAAGCCTTCGAGGCGAAATTCTGCAGGACAGTCGCGCTGATGCTACGGCTACGTGGGTGCAGATTCGAGAGGCACGCAACAACACGCTCCGGCTGTAGAGCTAAGAGATTGAGGAACGTCACATGAGGCAACCTCCTGTGCGCCGGCAAGAGCCTCGCTGCCTCTAACATGATTTGGGTTCTCCTACAGAGGATTGATGCCCGCCCAAAACCAAGCTCTTGCCATCGCATGCATGGCTGCACAGTGAGCGACATGAGCATAGCTAGTTCGTGGAGACAGGTAGTGGCTCCCGCTGCTACCCCAGTGATTTTCTCCCCCCAACAGGCGCAAGCGAGGGACCATAGACGCACGTGCCATCCACTCTCGGATCAGTACAATCAAAGGTGGGGGCATCCGATCCGCCCAAGGCGCCTCCTCCAAGGCCTCCGCAATGAATCTGAACACAATCAGGAGGGGGAGTAGTGGCGGTTGTGAGCCAGAACTGATGGCCCGCCATGTGCTTGAGGACGAGTGCCCATAAATGGTTCTGGTTGGCATTTTTAACTCGATCTTCCAGGATTAATGGTGCTAGGGTCTCGACTGATTCCGCTAGGGTGGGATGGACTCAACGGCATCCGTGTAGGCCGCACGGAACTCTTGCTGCTGGGGTTCTGGGAGGAGGCTAACTGCATGCAAAACTCCATCGCGCAAGTTGGGCAACGGCACTGCCTGTACCTCTGGGCCTCTGGGATGCCAACTTGCTTGGCTACCGTTTTGCGGATCCAACCCTGAAGGAGACGGTTTGTTGACCACCTGTGACCTACACTCTTGGGAGTGCTGGTCCGTGGCTGCCTGCAAGAGCTGTCGAACCAAGAGCTCTGGATCCGTTTCCCGTAAGGGTGCTACAGGCTCCACATCTGGGTCCGGCGGGATTCCGTGTTGAAAGGGTGTATGATGGGGATCTACTGCTTGTGGGTGCCATTGCATCAGAAGGCAAAAGCGAAATGCACTGTTGCCTGCCAGGGCGGTTGGGCTACCCGTAAAGGAGCATCCCCCTATCGGTTTCCAGGTGTCTACAACCCATGCAGCAGGGTAGTGCGGCATCCCCAACAGCGCAATCGGCAAAGCTTCCCACCCAAGTTGTGCCAACTCATCAAGAACCTTGGGAGCATCCTTTTTTGGCTTTCCCAAAAGCATGAAAAATGACAGGACGCATGCGATTAGGAAGAATGCGGCTAGCCTGGAACAAGTGTTCCCCTGGCTTCCAAGTGCGGCAACACGGATAGACACCCTTGCTCGAAAGTGGCGCGCGCCCACCTGGTGAGCCACGGTGTGCGTTCTTGTCCCGCCTCTGATAAGGCGCCTGGGTGGGCCTTCTTGGGCCATCGAACCGGCAACCCGTCACCTGTATCAGGCGCTGAAGAGGGGCAAGCGTTGGGCATTGGCCAAAATGTCTTGCACATTTCTCAAGGCCACCGAGCCACACCCCCTGTGGGAGGGGCCAGCCCCCCTGTGCCTTGCTGAACATTATGAAGGGAAGGTGAGACGCCTCAGGCTGGTTCTCACAAAGCAAGGTTGCCTCTCGCAAGGCGAACAAAACCAGTTCCTGAATCATACCCACCCACTCCATGGCAGCGGGCTTTTGTTTGGCTATGCAGCAGATGGACTTGCCAACCCTGATTGGCTCATCGTCTCAGACACCAGTCATCCCGGAGCTTGGCGTCTGCTTCATACGGTCAGCAAAGCAGGTGGCTCACGTTTCACGGTCGGCAGCACTCCTCTTCAGTGTCCTCTCAAGGACATTACGAGCCAGTGGATGGGGTCCGCTCCCAGTCTGCAAAGTCTCTTCCCTCTGTGGCCTCTCCCTGCTCTCAGGCGAATGAACAGCTAGATGCACCCCCCGCCGTAGCCACCGGAGCCGCAAGTGCGATGACTGAGCCCGCCGATATCACAGCCTGCCCGAGCGGTCTGCCAAGGCACCGCGACACCATCCAGGACAACAACAATATGGCGGAGGGCGACTGCCCAAGCAGTTGTCCTCCAGCTGAGCAAGCAGAGGCAGGTGTACCAGGCGCACAAGCGCTCAAAGGCATGAGGCGGAGATGGCAGCAAGCATCGCAGGCCCGAACAGGAGCGCCCTCTGATAGAGGTGAACCCAGGGAGACAGACACGTCACAACAGCAGTTAGAAAGGGAAAGGACGGCCACCTCCACTGAGACTTGTAGAGGGATCCTAAAGGCCGCGGCCACCAAACACAGTGCGGTTAAGTCCAAGGCGGTCAAAGTGCGTTGCAGAGAGTATCGAAAGTACACCTGTACACGGCGCAGAGGACGCAAGTCAACAGAGCATGCTCTGCGGGCATACTGGCCTAGTCAGCCTGGCAGAAACCCCCGTCCCCATGGGCATTAAAGAAGATCCCCACTCACCGGACGAGGATCCCCGAAAAGAGGGCGCAGACATGCAAATCAGCCCTATTGAGATTGCCCTTGGCGAGGAAGGGGACCATGCTGGGCTCGCGGAGGCCGACCTTGCGGTACAATCCGAGCAGAGAGCGATGCAAGAGTTGTACCGCTTTCAAAAGCACTCGATGCCAACAACGCAAACAGAGGGTGTCGAGAGTGCATCGGTGCAGACCCAGCCGACAGCCGCAAAAGCTGCGCAAGCTGCACAAGATGCACAAGCTGCACAAGCTGTTGAGCTAGACCAGCCACCCTTGGCGCCCCCTGTTGCATTGTACGCCAATCTGCCCATTGAATGGCCCCTAGCGCGTATCAGTGTCTATACGCGCCACATTAGTGTCCTCCTACGTGTTACGCTCAATAGAAGACTTGCGGAATTAAGCTTCAGAGGAGTAGATTTTCGACATTTGCCCCGTGAGGTGATTAGGCATACCAGGGAAGACTTCGACGCCATCTGTGGTGCCATGGCTGCCCAACTAGCCGCCCTGTTTGCGTTCCTCCAACCGAGCCAGGAGCAGCCGCAGAGGACAGATCAAGCTGAGTTAGCCCTCTATGCGGACCCAACTTACTGGCTGTATGGCCTTCTGTCCTTCTGCGCCAAGAGCTGCGAGGCGAAGGCAGCAGAAGCAGGAGGAGAACCTGACTTCAGAACGAGCAAGGAAAGGAAACAAGACAGCTCGGCTCCAGCGTTAGAACCCACTCGCAACTCGCTGGCTCTGATGCAAACAGTCGTCATGTCCTTTGCGCGGGGCCTGTACCTTCGCAAACCTGAGCTCCCCATAGACCATGTGCATGTATATTTTCCTGTTCAAATAGTGCGCAAGGTCATTGCGCAATGTGAAGCGCTAAAGCTTAAGGAAGGCTCGCTTGCCGCTTCTGAGCGATACAGGCACAATGTGGATAATGCTGCCAACAATCCTTATGTCATCGTGGGGGTCTTTGAAGGAAGATGCTCGTTCGAGCAATATCACCCCATCCCGAGGACCCCTATCCTAGCGAAGGCTTATGAAGAAGGAATTCTTGACGCAAGTTTTGGGCAGATCGTTTCCTTTGCCTCCTTTTACCAGACCAGCTTTCGCGTTGAGGTCCCACTGTGGCACAAACTCGAGGATGGGATAGCTGACCCTGCACTAGATAGTCAGAGAGCGCCGAGACGCGGGTCTGCCAGGGAGACCCCGGTAGACGAGGGACCCAGCCCGAGGAGTAGCGGCGATGCCACTGAACGCCCTGGTGCAAGGACAGACTGTGCTGAGGCGAATGCTGATGAGGAAACTACAGAAGAAGAGAGCTACGTCCCAGCCACTGGGCAAGGATGCTTCTCCTTTGAGATGAGCCTGCTACAGAGAGCGGCGCAAACCTTTGCAAAGCGCTCGGTGGCTGACCACTATATGCAGGTTGCGAGATGGCTGCATACTGGGTTAGCTACGACCATCTCGAGGAAAAGTTGGCATCTTTTGTCCAAGCACCGCGCATACACCGTCACCCCCCTCGCCCTGCTTCGGGTACACTTCGAAATCGGATACCTCTCCACGGAACAATCAGACAAAAAGAAGCCCTATGCTGCGACCGACGCGCACGGCCAGGCTGTGCGCAACTGGGAACGACACGTCAACCGAGTCCTCCCTACGGGCTATCTTGCAATGACCTATCGCTTCCGTACAATGAGAGAGGCCGGTGCGGAGATTGCCTATTTTCGCCGAATAGATCGCACCGTTGAACTGCCCGATACAGAAGGGACATCTCGAGAGGCAGCGGTACAAACCAAACCACAAACCTCTGCGTCTAGCCGTCAGTAAGGCAGGACCACAGTGAAGACGATTCTGCGCCATAGAAACGAACCCACGTTCTAAAAGGCAGTGCAGGTAGGCCCGGCGGTATCCCAAGATACTGTCGCTACTCACTAAATTAAGGGGTAGGGAGCCGTCACGGATAGTAGAGCTCTCATCTTGACATCGGTCACACCAGCCACTGTTGTAGGACAGACTGCACAGACACCCTCTCAGGAGGTGTCACACTCTTGAGTGGTGGGAACACCACAGAAGGGTGCAAAAGCAGCTCAAAGGAGCCGGTATCCCAAGATGCTGTCGGAAGTATTGCAGGGTAGGTTGCCCGTAGGTAACTACTGTTTACCGTTTCCCCGGGTGCTGCCCATGTTGCACCTGGCAGGCAGGGATACCACTACAGGGCGCTGCCCGCCTCTCGGCTCAAGGTGCTGCCTGCGAGGACTGCAAGAGAGGGCTGCCAACGGCGTGACAGTCCCCCCACATGGCAGAAGACGCAAGCAGAACCGTGCGCCAAGCACAGCAGGCTGACTGGGAAGGAGACAGCTTACTTCGACTGTACCTCACCACACTTGCTGGTACGGTGATACAGCTACAGGTCCCTGTCAGCATCTACCACACGTGGGAAATGTTGGAGGAGTACCTAGTTGAGCACCTGCCGTGCATTAGGTCCCATCGAAACGTTTGGGTGTGAACTCACCCTACTCAATGCGGATACTCAGGTGGCACTTCAAGACCCTGTACAAGAAGAACTATGGAATACCAATCACTTTTGTCTCATCGTGCATGAGTGCTTTCGGAGTCTGGAGAACAACAAGCCCTTCCACTCGACCACGCGAGTCCGCCACGCCTGCTTAGATGTTGGCTTTAGCGCAATCAGCCGGCAAGCGTGGCGGTATTGCCACTCCCTGCGGATCGTCAAGCTACCGGACACGGTTGTAACGTTAGGATATGCAGCTTTCCAGGGATGTTACTCCCTGCAGGTAGCCGAAATGCCGGGATGTGTAGAGTTTGGTGTTCGAGTATTCTCTGAATGTTGTGCGCTGGAGAGTGTCGGTAACATCGTCGATGGAGGC
>CAXAMN010004447.1:44050-61276 GCA_963970005.1 Durusdinium trenchii
AGATGAGAACTGGCGACTTGGTAGTACAACTTGAGTACGCGGAGTATCTGGGGAGTTGGAAGATGAGAACGGGCGACTTGGTAGTAGAACTTTAGTACGCGGAGCAATCAGTGGAGCTGGAAGATGAGAACTGGCGACTTTGTAGTACAATTTTAGTACGCTTCATTCCAGCTTGCTTTTTTCAGTGAGATTTCACCTGGAGGCGCGCGCGCTGCTTCTCCCCTTACCAGCAGCCCCAATGCTCACGACGATGAGCTGGGCTGTCACCGCTTGGCCGCCGGTGGGGGGTTTGGGAGGCCTGCGCGCTAATTCGTTCACTATATGTACAGTGAAGACCTTCACCAGCAGCAGACATGGACATACGCACACAGACAGGGACTCATACACACTTGAGATATTGTGTACGGAACTGAATGCGGTGCCACACGCCGGCCTAGGGTTCCAATTCCTAAGGATACAGGTAAGAAAGAAGAGGTCCATCGAGTGGAGGTCCCAAAGGAAAACACCGATCGAACGGACGACAGGGTGACGACGGTTCGAGGAGGTCAGTGGAGCTCCCAAGGTCCAAGCACTCAAGGAAAAGCACCGATGCATTAGCGGCTTACTGCAAAACACAGCATTGGAACAGCTTGTCCATTAAGTAGGTTGCTCTCCACGCAGGTACGTCAATCCGGCGTCCCGGATTGATTTCACCAGCACACATCCAGTGTCTTCGTTGGTGCAAGACTGGATGGGCTGCTTGCACCCCCTGCTGTAAAATAAACAAATGCAAAAGCATCCCTATGACTCCAAAAGGTGACACACCCACGCCTCCCCGAGGGGAGGCATCTCTTTGCGCCTAGTAGTGAGGCCAGGAACCCCTAGAAGCACCAAAGTAGGATCCAAGTAGTAAGGCCAGGAGCCCCTAGTAGCAACCCACACTAAGGTCCTGACGGGAGGGAGGGGTAGGGAGAGAAGAGAGAAAGAAAGAGAAGAAAGGAAAGGGGAAGAAGGTGTTCCCAGCTACGACACAGGCGTCCAGGGACACACCAAAGGAAGAGAGGAAAAGGGTTCCCAGCTATGACGAAAGCATCCAGGGACACCCAAGGAAGAGGGTAAAGAGAGGAAAGAGAGAAGGAAAGAAAGAGAGAGGGAGAGAGAGGGAGAGGAGAGAAAGGAAGGTGTTCCCAGCTACGAACAATCGTCCAGGGACACACCAAAGAAAGAAAGGGGAGATCCTGAGTATTCCATTCAGGAAAACCCCAGAAAGCAAAGAAAGGGGAAGGGAAGGGGGAGGAGGGGGGGACTAAGCTCGCGACAGGTTCCAAGGAACCTCAAAAGTACTTCGGTCGCTCTGACCACGTTGAGGCGTTAAGCCAGCTTGGACCGCTGCGGTCACGTAAAGGCGTAAGCCAACTTGGAATTCCAAAGATGGGACAAAAATCATCGGACGTACGGCCTAGGCCACCTACGCTCGCTGCGAGCTGCTCTGTATCCGGGCAATGGATACGTTCGACGTACACCCGTTCGACGGGTCCACGGGAGGCACTCTGCGGGCTCATCCCGGGTTGGCGCGAGGCCAAACACACTTGAGATATTGTGTACGGAACTGAATGCGGTGCCACGCGCCGGCCTAGGGTTCCAATTCCTAAGGATACAGGTAAGAAAGAGGAGGTCCATCCAGTGGAGGTCCCAAAGGAAAACACCGATCGAACGGACGACAGGGTGACGACGGTTCGAGGAGGTCAGTGGAGCTCCCAAGGTCCAAGCACTCAAGGAAAAGCACCGATGCATTAGCGGCTTACTGCAAAACACAGCATTGGAACAGCTTGTCCATGAAGTAGGTTGCTCTCCACGCAGGTACGTCAATCCGGCGTCCCGGATTGATTTCACCAGCACACATCCAGTGTCTTCGTTGGTGCAAGGCTGGATGGGCTGCTTGCACCCCCTGCTGTAAAATAAACAAATGCAAAAGCATCCCTAGGACTCCAAGGGTGACACACAAACACACACACACATCGCACACAGAGACCCACGCACTGCCTCAACTTACTCGGACACACACACATACGCAGACTCATATACACACGGACATAGATACACACACAGAGACCCACACACTACCTCAACTCACTCGACTTAACACTTCACACTGCACACTTAAGAGGTAACTCGCACTCTGACTTCCTACGTGATGAAAAATGCTTTCGGGCCACTCGTCGTCTAGTTGCTAACCCTTCCATGTTTTTGTGTGTTTTGTGTTCCAAAGTGACCCATGTTTTGTGTTCCATTTCGAACTAAAGCCCTGTGTTCCAAAGTGAACTAAAACTTGTGTTCTGAAGTGACCCCGCTTCCTTTCTGGGGCCCAGACTTTTAGACAGTGGCGAAGTTGATTCGCCTGTGCTTCGTGCCAATCTGAGTGTGACCGGTTCGGTTTCGGTGTCAGGCAGATGGTTTGTGATTGGCTTTTTGTTTGTGTTTTCCCTTTTTTTTAGGCCAGACACAGTGCAACCGCGTGAAATTTTTTTTGGCAATCAGTTTTTTGCGCACTTTACATGAAGGAAATTTATAAAAATGTGAATTTGAAACCGGCAGGGGGTATCCTCCAAATGTATTTTTTGCTGTTGAATGTGATGACAGATTGAGAATACTGAATGCAGACAACATGGGGCTGAATCTCAATGGAGAATGGGTCAGAAATTGAGGCCAAGTCCCGTCAATGTCTTGTATTGTGCAGATGCTAAACATCTAATACATGACCAAACGCAAATTTTGAGAAAACCAACATTTTGCTTATTGCAGGGAACCCTTGCACTCAACTCACCACCGCAGAGAGAGAGACCATGGAATTTTGGGAGTTGCAGGACCAAATAGTTGTCTCTTCTTTGTAGTGCAATGTGTATTGAACACATTATGCCTGTTTTATCCTAATGCAGTCATTGGAATTCTTGTTTAAAATGCCGGATCAATGAAGCAAATGCAAATTGAAATTATGTGTAAATGCCTGGGATCTGAGCCAAGCAAACACACAAATACACTTTGGTGTGCCTCCTCGTGCTGTACGATCATGTGCATTCTTGCAAAACAACCACGAGTTTGTGGATAGGGATACTCAGGTGTTTGACTCCGGGAGTATACTATCGGCGATGGCCAAAATTTCTTGCAGTGATGTCATTCAATAGTCCTGTTCAGAAAGATGATGCCATTTCCGATGTTGTCCGCTTTTTGATAACCCACAGATTGCCCTTTCGTTTATTGACTAATGAAGAAGTGCCTAGAACAGCCAAAGCAATGATTCTCGTCTTCCAAAGCAGTCAATTCAAGCGTGTGTGTCGTTCCACTGTTGGGCTTGAGAGTTTGGCCGTCCATCATTCGCATATGTGACCGATGCCAAACCAGTGCTTGATTATCTCCGGAAGGACGCAACAAGCACTTCAACCGATAAAAAATGGCCATAGAAGGAGTATTGCTCAGAGAGACAGTTCGAGGGCCCATTTGATGGGTTGATGGAAGGGAAAACATTGCAAATGTGCTCACAAAGGCTAACGCAGAACAAGACTGTTTTGCAAGAATTTCTGAGGAGCGGCAAGCTGACCCTGGTGCAGACAGAAGGGAACAAGCAGCTCAAAGAGAATAAGCGTTTGCAAACACAAGCTCGCAAGGTTGTTCTCGATGCAAAAACACAAAGTCAACAAAAATATTACGAGTGTGAAAACAACCAGTGAGTTCGAGGCTGCAGTTGTTTTGCAGCCGATTCAAGAACCAGGTGCCAAGCATGACAAAAGCCAGGTGTTCGATCGGGCCGCATGTGCCCCAAGCTCCGGATGACGCGCGCAAATCACAACAAAAATGTACCACCACATGTTTCAATGGCTAATGACATAGTTTCACTTTACTTTCGTGTATCGTTGGTCGAAAAGGTTCGCTTGCCCGCTACCAGTGCGCGAATCCATTTCTGCGGCTTGGGTTTCTTTTATCTTCCACTGTTATGTTTTGAGTCACCACCTGTCATTTGTCCGTTTCCACCACATGTGGTTTAAAAAAACAAGTATATACATATAGCGCTAAATGGATCAAGTTTAGAATCCTTTAGTTGTCAAACATGGCGGAGGGCAGTGACGAGAGGTTCGATGGCGTCCTGTTGAACATCGCACAACAGTCGGGTTCCATCGACAGCATCCTGGACGCTTTCTTCGGCTTCTTGCAGAGGAAGACAGACTTTTTCACCGGGGCGCAGGATGAGCAGGCAGCTGAACAGATGGTGCTCAAGTACTACAAGAAACATTGGAAGGTTGGACAGAAGAAGCGGCAGGAGCAGCAGGAGCGCAATCGAGCTGCTGATGAAGAGAGAAAAAGGAAAGCTGAGGAGAAGAAGCAGAAGGATGAAGCAGAGTACCGAAAGCGGATGGAGGAGGCGGAAAAGAGGAAAGCCGCACCCCAAATAGAGGAAGTCACAGACGAAGAAGCTAGCAAGATCAAGGCTAGCAAAGAAAAGGATGACGAAGAGGCAAATGATGAAGATAAAGAGGATAAAGAGCCTCCTCCACTTGGCAATGGGGGCACCACAGACAAATACACCTGGACACAGACGCTTAGCACGCTGGAGGTCTTTGTTCATGTGCCACCAGGGGTGAAGGCCAAGGAGATCGTTTGTGACATTGGAGGAGATACCTTGAAACTAGGTGTCAAAGGAGCGCCTCTGATTTTGAATGGCAAGATGCATTCAAAGGTGAAGCCTGATGACTGCATGTGGACCTTGATCGACAACAAGACGGTGCAAATTACATTGGAAAAGTTCGACAACATGAAGTGGTGGAATTGTTTGATGGAGGGGGACCCTGGCATTGACACCAAGAAGATTGTTCCAGAGAACTCCAAACTGTCTGACCTGGACGGCGAGACTAGAATGACAGTGGAAAAGATGATGTACGATCAAAGGCAGAAATCTTTGGGGAAACCCACTTCCGACCAGGAGAAGCAGCATGAGCTGCTGGAAAAATTCAAAGCAGTTCATCCAGAGATGGACTTCTCCAAGGCCAAGATCAACTATGGTGGTGGCGGAGGCTTTAACATGTAGACTACCACACCACTGGATCAGCAAGTGCCAAACAGCTTGGGTTGCAGATGTGCCCTGCAATGTCAGTGCGATCTCGAGGGTCAAAAGTCTCAAGCTTTGTCGCAGAAGGCTTTCCATAAAGCGCTAAATCCGTTTTGCTTCATCTTCCGTGGAGTTGGAAGAAACACATGCAGCTGCAGCATTTCAGTGTTTTGGAGGACACATATTTGATTCAACCACCGCGATAGCTTCAGTTTTCAGTGCGAAACAAACAAGATCCAGAATCGCTGATGAATTTTTCAATCAATTCATTAGTTATCCAATGGGTTTGCACGTGATTGTTCTTGAACTACAACCCAAAAAGTTATTTCATGTGCCAAAATCCACATTAAACCGGGCTGTCCTCGTGCTATGCGTGGCAAGAACTTGCACGTGCCTAGGCACGTGGGCGGAATTCAACCCGTGGGCGAATTGGGGTAGTTTTCGTTCTAATCCGTGACACAAGTTGAAGGCTCTCTTGTTCCCAAACAAACAAACAAACAATCAAACAAACACACGAACAAACATTGGTGGTCGATGTTCATTCAATAAGTATGGAACTTTCAGCACCACGGTCAAAACATGGAATTTTCAGGATTGCATGTTTTTGGAACTTGCCCAAACTCTCCAGGTTTCGGTGCCTGGGTGCAGCTTTCTTGCTGATGACACTTGGATTGAAACACTTACTTTGAGTTGCCTTGGCCGTTGATTGTCAAACACATGCCATCCCAACGTTTCTCTTGAGCAATAGGGCCCCAAACAGATTAGACATGAACACATGAACTGCTATCATTTCACCTGAGCTTTGAGGCTCGGAACTGGAAAGGCAGGGATTTTCTGAAGATTATTTTTGTTGTGTTTTATCCTTTTTGTTGCTTTTGTGCACTGGAAACTTGAAGACTTTGATGACATTTTCGACAATTCATGTTCAGCAAGGAAAGGCAGGTAGTTCTGTTGTAGTTCTTTAAGCATTCAGTTGTGTCTTGATTGTATGCGTTGTCCAGCTTCAGCAGCGATGGTTGCAGGTGCTTGTCCCAACAGTGCCATTGAAAAATGGTGCTGAGATGCAACGGTTGGCCTTAGGGCTCTACAATGTCCCACGTGATCAGGTGAAGGTCGGGTTATGGCAACACATTGTTGGAATTTCATTTTTTTATGGATTTACTTTCCTTCCCAGCCTGGAAGTGAAAGATCGAAGAGAGGGATCCGAGGTTTTTTGTCCTTTGAGAGTGAGTCGTAGTTACTGGGATGTGTTGCATGTTTCAGGCTGTGGTCGATGCTGGCTTAGCTGCGGGTCTGCGCCACTTTGACAGTGCTTCCTTCTACAACAATGAGGCCCGGTTGGTTCAATGGAAGATCCTATTGGTACCGGCTGAGGCCATGCAACGAGTGCTGAGGGCACTCTTGGATCGATCTAGTCATGGCTTCCATCGCTCCAGGTGGAGTGTGGCGAGGCATTGAAATCGTGGATGGCCTCGGGCTGGGAGTCCCAGCACTGCTTGAGGCTTGGATGTGTTGATCCGTTGAGTGGCATGAACAAGGTAGAGGCCCCCCACCGGACATTGGATGTTCTTCCTCTCTTGCTTTTTATCATTCGAAGGGCCAACCTGCCTTATCCTCACTGGGTTTATTGTTTGCATGGATGTCCAGCGAAACTGCGTAGAAACCTTGGAAATTCGTCAGAGAAGCCTATATATTCACATCAATTAGCCTGCTCAGCAAAAAAGTGTACCCTTGAACTGTTCGTTTCACCATAGCGAGGCCCGGAGTGTTGATGTAGAAAGTATGAGGCCCATTGAGGCCCACTGCAAGCTGGTTTGTGTTGGGATGTTCTCAGTTGAGGCGATGAACTCTGGTGTAATTATGTGTGGATCGAGTTGGACAAAGGATTCATGAGGGCAGCTTCCGGGAATACAGTAGCTGTCCAGTGACAAGTCTTTCTCCAGTGCCACATGCCTCAATCTGAAGCCACACCATGTATGCTTCAAAGGCAAGTTGGTTCGCAGGAAGCAGTTAAATTCCAAACAATCTCCACAACATCTTGCAGTAAGATGATCTTTTTTGCTTTGCCCAAGCTGGATTTCTCTTTCTGTTCATCGAATGGATAGGTGCATGACTCGCTTCCCGGTTCCAGGTCACGATCGATCGGAGATTTTTGTCACTACGAAGGCCCTGTGACAATCGGTGCCATAGAGGTGAGAGGTGCTGCTGGTGAGTTCATCAATTAAGGTGGAACTGGTCGTGTTTTGGAAGGGACGCCAAGCCAAAACCCTCCAACCAGTGAGTTGGAAGGGACACCCTTAAACACCGGGGTGAAAGAAGGTCTCTTGTTTCGTTTCGAACACATGGACGTGGTGTGACACGGATCTCCCCGATTCCGGTGAGCTCCGATCTCGATCCGTCCGTCGATCCGTTCGTCGATCTCGACCGGTCGACGGGTGGGGTTCGGGAGGTCTGGACCACCGACCTGGTCGACCCCGAGAGCGCTTGCAGAAGCGCCGCCGCTTCGCGGACGAAGCGCCGCGTCGCCGTGGGCGATGGAGGGGCGACTCCACGGACTCGACATATGGTTTGCAAGCTGGCAAACATCGCAAGGAAAAATCCGGGTTTGATTGCGATTTTTGGGGTCAACGCGAGATCTGAAGGAGCAATTCATCTAGCATCTAGCATCTAGCATCCGTTTCGCCCTGCACGGAACCCTGTCACCGTGCTTCTCCTTCCATACTTTTCAAGCATTTCGTCTCCACCCCCCCCCAAACCTCTCGTTCGGCAGGTTTCGTTCGATGATCCGAGGAGATCTCCATTGAGGAGTTGGACATTGGCCCTGTGGATTTAGTGGTGGACCTCAGATTTGTGGGCCCAAATGTTTGTGTGTTCCGCACGTCCTGTGTCGTTCTGAGTTCGGAGCCGATGTTCAAGGTGATGGTCCACTGGCCAATGCCTTCGAAGCACGTGGAGGCGTACGTGGCTTTGGAGAAGCTTGTTCGCAGCGGCAAAGCTAAAGGTTTGGGCGCCTTGGACTTAAGCAGAAGTTCGGAACGGCAGCAGTCGGAGGTGACACGAAGGCTGCCTCATTGGGTTGAAGTCTGGAGCCTCTTTGTTACATCACAGGTTGCATGTGGAGTGTGAAGAAGTAGAGTGTTCTCTATCCCTCTATCCATTGAGAGACCGGCTCGACCATTTCCATGGAACTTTTGACAACAGTGAGCATGAGGTTTGTTGCATGTTTTGGCAGCAAGTGTGGACTGTACAAATTAGGATTCCGATGCTAGACATTTCATCGCGTATTTTGGGCAGTTCTTGGGATCGACATGGATCGACAAACTGACATGTTGTCGACAGGCAATTTGTTTCAGGCATCAATTTACCAGTTGTCTCATCTCCATGGATTCGCGGCATTTTGCAGCGAATGCCCAGCGGCCTAGCAGTTATGCCGTAGCACCAATCCACGACTTTTGCCATTAACTAGCACCTCTGACGGTGCCTTTGAATTGACAAACCCACGAAAAGAATACCAGATTTCCAGTGAATCATGGACATCTG
Organism: Durusdinium trenchii; assembly: GCA_963970005.1. Classification (NCBI taxonomy): domain Eukaryota; class Dinophyceae; order Suessiales; family Symbiodiniaceae; genus Durusdinium; species Durusdinium trenchii. Next base: position 52,668 of record CAXAMN010004447.1, read on the forward strand.
CGATTCATCTCCTGGTCTGTCTATGACTGTCACGGTGACATTCGTTGGGCGGTTTCGAGGCATCTCGAACTACTCTCCAGCGGACTACGAGGAGCTCATGAAGGTAGCGACCATTGAGCCGTCGCTGGGACCGGATCCGACCGGGGGTTTCGGGGCGACGGGGGTTTCGGGGGCGACTCGAGTGACGCGTGTGTTCGAAACTCGATCGATCTAGTTGAAAGGCACCTCTGTAGACCATTTGTTTGGGCACCCCTGTACAGACTGAGAATATCTGTAGAGACTGAGAGGACGGTTTCCTGAGATTTGATCCTTTGGAGCCGACTGTGGTTGGTGAAGCCCGAAGGTGAAGCCGACTGAGGTTGGTGAACACCTTCGAGAACAACCCCTTGCTCTACCGCAAGGAGTGGTGCGACTACTTTCAAGAGAAAGGCCTCATTGTCCAAGCCCGGTGCCACAGTGGCGATAGAAGATGTGAGGATTTGGACGGATTCAAGCGACAGGGTTTTGGATTCTGAGGCTTACAAGCCGTTGCAGCGTGGAGGCGTGTAGCGCAGAGAGAGAGAGAGAGATGATCCAGAAGCGTTTAAACTTGCTTCACAACACCAAGGTTTATCGCAAGGGCCTCCTTGCAATGCATTCTGCACCGATTTGAAAAAAACATCGCAATCACCTTATTTGATTTGGTTGAGAGAATGAGAGGTTCCATTTGTGTTTGAGAGTCTTGAGAGTCTCGTGTTTTAGGCCCTGTTCTGGAGTCTCCCGCGGTGATGGACATTGCGAAGAAAGCAGGGAAGACACCTGCACAGGTTTGCCTCCGGTGGAACCTGGACAAAGGCTGGGTTGTAGAGAAACAGCTGTCTGGGATGGCACCTGAGTTACAGGGCAAGTCTTTAAGAATCAAGCGCGCAGTACATAGAAGCTCTCGGTTGATTGAGTGACTGCTTGATCGAGCCGAGCTCAAATCCTTTTTGCTTTTCAGCAATGCTTTCTGCATCATGAATCATAATCAAGTTCCTTTTCTTCTTTCAATCTCTCCCTCTCTTTGACCATCTCTTCCTCTCTCTCTCTCTCTCTTTTTCTTGAGTTCATTTGTGCCGCAGCACAGCTTGGTTGTCTCAAGACCTTTCAGCTTCAAGGCAGTGACATCACTGCCTTTGTTTTGCCTGTGAAATGTGTCGAACATATTTAACGCCGCTCATGATTCTCATGCCTCTTCTCATTGGCACGGGCAACGCCTTACGTGAATCAGAAGCAAAGCATGATGACTTCCAGGATAGCAACATGACTGGCAATCGCTGTATTGGGTGTGAATGCACCTGGATGCTCTATCAGTGCAAACAGGTTCCAGACCGTGACATTACTTGCAGCAGAGACCGCGGCATTTGTTGCATCAAGGGGACTTTGAGTTACATCACAGAGGAGCGCAACAAGGCTCGGGTGTATGATCACGATGTAGATTATTGCTGCAGCAAGAGGGCCTGGGACGACAACAGGTACTGCGCCCCCTGAAGCAAGAGAGTGCGAGGAAAAGGGTGCATGCGGCCAAATCTGGCATTGGGAGCGGTGATGGTGTTTGGATTTTCTTGATCTTGTGTTCGCTTCCGGCTGATGAAAACCGACCCTGCAGGGAATGCAGTGGTCTTCAAGAGCCTTACTCCGGCTAGGATCCAGGAGAACGCCTTGCCCCCAGGCATGTTTTTGGTTGCAAATTGGATGCACTTTAGTCGAACAACTGGCAAAGACGTAGTTTGCACAGCATTTGCATGTTTTGACAAGCAAGTAGCTCGATCATCTACGGCAGTTACTGACAACATCCACAATTGTTCGACAGGCACAAGATTGAATGGGCAAGCAACAAAAAATTGTATTGGACATCGTAGTAACTATGGTTGAACCACCTGACACCTTCTCAAATGACAGGGCAAACTAGGAGCAAGGACGCTAGTAGTAGCTCCTGGCATTACTACTAGCAGCAAGAAGCTACTAGGAACAAAGGGCATCGCTACTAGGAGCAAGGACGCAACCACAGTATACGAAACCTTCTCCAATGACAATCTCCCAAGCTCTTCCAGTTTACATTTCACACAACAGATCACCTGAGCAGACAACGGGACAACACATTGTCAAGCATTGTCAAAGGCCTTGGCAGATACTTTTACGAACGGTTCCCTTGCGAACGAAGTGCGAATATGGAGAATACGGAGGGCTCGGGGGTACAAGCCTTGCCACAGCACGGGAAATCGTGCGGGCAGGTGTTTGGGGGGGTTGTGGCGGTAGGAGATGTTAGTGATGCCTAGTGATGCGGTTGTTGAAACAAGTCGTGATGTGAGTAGTGCGAAACTCCGAAATCTGCGAAGCCTACCTACCGGAAGGTAGGTGCATAGTGAAGAGTCCAGACATGATGCCCACAACTGCCCGTGCCTATACTGTGTATGATTTTGTGCCTTTTGGTCCAGATAACGGTTCCAAGCACTATATAGCAGGAATAGGGCAGACTATGCATCGGCAGGCAGTAAGAGATTGACGCAGGGAACAAGGGAAGCAACCAGCAATCACAATCGCCAAAGGCAGCACAGTTCGGTGGGAGAGGCACATAAGATCATCGAGATGTTTTCAAGCGGCACGGAGGACACTCTGGGACGCGGAACCCAAATCAAACAGATGACAATAGAGTTTCAATGACACGGACACTTTGGAACTTTGGAAGAACATTAGTTGTTTCATGTTGTTTCCAGTTCACATCTTTCTCCAATTCTTCCTGAGGTGGACGTCTTCGACTTTGGCTTGTCAGCAGAGGAGTTGGCCCAGTTGGATGCTCTCACCACGCCTGAGGTCATGGAGGAGGCCCAACGCCCGGGTGCCTGGTCGTTTGCATGCTGCAAACGACTCAACCAGGTATGGTCTAGGGTCAGGTGACCATGGTCTCTAGATGCTCTTTGGAAGGTTCCAAGCCATGCGTGCTGCTGAATCCAGTCATGGAAAAAAGGATCTTCAAGTTAGACTGCAAGAATGCTAGCTGCACATACGAGGGGATTCATTGGAAGGATCGTAAAAAACCTGCAGCGACATACCTTACATGTCTTCGCTTGGTTTGATGGAACAGCTTGTTTACATGTTATGTTCCCAGACCCAAACGCAGACTACATGTTCATTCTATGTGCAATGTGCTCAAGCTCTTGCCCAAGCACTAGAGTGTCCCCGAACAGGGGCACAGGAGCCTGCTGAACAGAGTCAGGTGATCTTTCTTGTGTGCTTGGCAATGGGCTGTGGAGCTTCTAGAGAAAGCATGAACTTGTCACGGGTGGTTCCATGCCATGTGGCAGAAGTGAGCAGTGACAGCGGTGGGAAGCCAAAAGCAGCAGAAGCTTAGAGCCTGATTCTTCCTTTTTTTCTCCGTATCTTCATTATACATAGACGCACACTTGTTTTCATCAAGAAAAGACGTAGGACGGGCAATCAACTGTCAATGTTTTGTTCCCACACCTGAGAAATGAGGAGCATCGAGCAGATGCAAATGCACCAGATCCTCCACCTCACCAAAAGAACCTTCCTCCGCCGGTTCGGGAGCCAGTGGAGTTAAGCTCCAAACCCCACTCCCCAGCTGAAGCTCCGGCGGAAGCGGAGGCTCCGGAGGCTCTGGAGGCTCCGCGTTTGGACATCGGAGATCAGATCGAGTTCGATGATGTGAAGCTCAGCACATACAGGTCATGGACCATGCCCGTGGATCCTCCTCCCCGAAATCAGCCCTTGCCGCCTGGCCCCAACGAACACATGAAGAATGTCCATCGCGTGCTCAGGCTTGCACGGGCAGCCCAGAGACACCCAAGAGCTTTCAGAGTGATCCTGGGAAGAGATCCAGAGTCGGACGAGGAGGTTTGAAGATCTAGGCATTAAGTGGATGGGTGTGTGGAAATAACCACATGCATCCCATATTGTGCCCAACATCCTCAAAGGATGTTTTTCATCAATGAGTTATTAGTTATTTGACTCTGTAGCTATTCCTGTCAGCCCTAAGACTAAGTGGCAATGCCACTTTATGGCACACCACAGCGCTTTTCCCCTAGTCAGGTCAGAAATATGATCTGACTACGTGCTGTCAATTGTGCGAGCTGGACATCAAAAAGCTTTAGTTGGGCGTGTCAGCATAGACATCCATCGAAGGTCAATTTCCTAGTACGCGGAAATATCAGAAGACCATGTGGGCAAACAAAAGGTCTTGCAGCTCACTATGGCACTAGAAACGGTCCTACAGGACTCACGGGACTCACAGGCGCAAGTCGATTGCCCAAAATGGAGGGTCAAGGATAGATCATCGAATCATCAGAAGTTTGTTGAATTTCCGAGCCATAGGGCCACTTGCTTTCCATAGCCTTTACCTTTCCTTGCTTTCCTTCAACCGGGTCTGAGGCCACTGGGAGAAGCGCCGCTGCGGGACTCCTGCTCCCTGGGGCGAGGGTAAGAGGCCCCGGCGCCAGGCGAGCGGGGATGGAGCCTCAACTGGTCACGCCAGACCCTTGGCATCCTTTGCCATCACCGTCTTGGGGTGTTTGGGGGGGAACCTGTATCCTCTCGGCATGAAGAAAACCATCGGTCACTGACCGGACTTGGAGCACGAAAAGCAACCAAAACCCACGAATAAACTTACCAAGGGTGTCTCATGATGTAGGTTTGCTTCAGCATTGCATAGTGGGCCTTGCACTGCGCTGTCACTTTGCACAAGGTAACATCAAATGTCTAGGTAATCAGCCACAGGCCGTAGGCTTTCACAAGATCTGGAACCGCCTAGAAGTGCCCCGGTGCTGTTGAGCACTTGCTTGCCAGGAGATTTCTTCATGATGCTGGATTCTCAAGTATGCAATCCAAAAAGTTGCAGGGCTTGTGGAACGACAAGTGCGGTCAAGACCTGGAGGCCTTTATGAATTTACAGAAGGAGCACTAGTGTTTGAGAGACAGCGCAATAGCTTTTTGATCAGAAGCGAATAGACATGTGAGAGACTTGAAAGCGGAAGTCAACAATGGGCCAACGAAACCCAGAAGTTGGGGTCGCACCCCCCAGAAGTTAGGTCCAGAGGTTAGTGATTCAGGGTAACCTATGTGCTTGTGTCCACACTCCAAGCACCCAAATAACCAGCTGTGGAAGACGACAACCTGATTAGAGTCTCTTGGAGATGATCCTTCCACGTCTTTTCAGTTCAACTTCAGCCCTCCGCATCTCTTCTTGGCTCGGGACGCGCTGCGCGTCACGCAGACGCGGCGCTTTTCCGCGCTGGGGCTTACGCCCTCCACGCTGTCGCCATGCCATGCCTTACGAGCGGAGGTGGTCGCGCCGATCCTCAAGCCGCACCTCCTCGAGGTCCTCATCTCGGTCTTCGAGGCGACGGCGATCCAGGTGGGAAGCTGGACTTGGATTTTTTCGACATTTGGTGGATCAAAGTGGTGGACACCAAAGACTTAAGAGAAGGGGGAATGAAGAGATCATCGACATTGAAGGGTGCATCATGCCATCATGAAACCTTTCAAGCACATTGTTACGAAAGCCAGCTGACAAGCTAGGCTGAAGTTCTGTTCTGTAGGCGAACGAAGTGAGTTTTGAGGGTGTGGTGGGTGGTCGAAAAAGGACAGGTTTTGGAAGGGCGAACCCAGAGCCTGCTAGGGGAAGGCAAAACATGCGTCAGTAGAATGCAGCAACGGTTGATACCCTCTGCTATTTTGCTCAGGAAGCTGACCATGGAAAACAACGATACAGAAAACTTGTAGGAGCAGCAATCCATGGAACACCGTTGGGGAAGGACGCACTAGCTACATGTCTACAGGCTGGTTGAAATGATCTTTTGCTTTCCACATTAGCGTGATTTTTGTAGGTGGCCGGAGTCGCGCGCGCCTTCCATGTTATTGTGTGGTCAGACCCCTGTCAGATCACTTACGCCAACCTGGCAGCTAGAACATACCGGCTTGAGGTTTTGTTAGCACACCCTATTGTATTCTCAGGCTTGAAGGCTTGAAGTTAACATAGTGAAGTGTACCAGTATCTTTTGCATTATCAACTAAGCATGACGGCGCCTTTTGCAGCATCAGCTGGGCATGACAGCATTTTTTTGGAGTGCTTTGGCAAGTTTGGGCACGAGAAAGCGCCCTGCTTTACAGCATTTTCGTGAGTCAAGCCATGTGTGAGTCAAGCCTTACGTGAAAGGAACGATAGTGTGAGCCACAGAGATCTACATGCAAGGAGTCGAAGAAGAGCTGCATTTCTGGTTTGGTGCGCTTACGCGTTGTGTTTGAGGGCCGTCTCGGGGCATAAAAGGGCACCTCTGAATAAGTGGGCGCAGCGCCAAGGCTCTGTGTCGGGCAAAATAACATGTCCTAATAGCGGGCTCTATAGCGAGAAGGCCCCTGACAAAGCGGGACGCAGCAACAAAAGTTTGTCTCGATGCAGGAAGCCGGCTTTCTAGGTTGGTGCCTGGTGTGTTTGAAAACCGTCTCGAAGCAAAAAGGGGCACCTCTGAGAAAGTTTCGACGCAAAAAGCAGCAGGTTATAGCGAGAAGGCCCCTGACAAAGCAGGAGCACATTGTCGATGCAGGTATGAAGACACTGTGACTTGCAGAGACCAGATGCAGAGAGTCGAAGAAAAGCTTTGATGGCGCACTTCGCATTTGCAAAAGAAACTTGAGGGCCGCTGCTGGAGATGAATTGTCCATGCAGACGTGGAAAGAAACAGTGGGTCTAGATGCAAGGAGTCGTGTTTTTTTGGATGGTGTCCTTTTGTGTTTGATGGCCGTCTTGGGGCAAAAAAGGGCACCTCCGAAAAAGTGGGTGCTAGCATTACGTTCCCCAGAAACGACATTGAGCATGAATTTTTGGGTGGCTTTTTGCTAATGTTTGATGGTTGCCTCCGGGAAATAGAGGACACCTCCAAAAAGCGGCCCTCGCGAAAAGTGATATAAGTGAATCTTGTGAACGCAGTGGGTCATACCAGGGGATTCTGTGCGGGAGTGTTGGAGACTGACCCGTCTTGGCGTAACCTGTTGACCTGTTGACCCTGTTCCAGGTCCCGCCGCCGCGACCGCAGCCGCAGCCGGCGCCCCTTTCGACCCTTCCGTTCCCGGGAGCGGTCCCCGCGGTCCCCGCGCTCGGAGCGCTCGGACCGCTCGGCGCGGGAGCGGAAGAGCCGGATTTGCATTCACTGGGAGCGCGGGCATTGCGGGAAGGGCGAGAATTGCAACTTTGCGCATGGAGCACATGAGTTGAGCTCTGTACAGGCAAGTGAGAAATTGGATGTGGTTTGAAGGAGTGGGGAAGGGTAAGGGTAAGGGGCGCATTTTGGCAAGAGCAAAGGCCATGAAAGACCCAACCTGCCAAGAGCACTTGGGCATGAAGGTAGCCATAATCTACATAAAGGGCCTGAAATGTGAGCGCTGGCCGGTCCGTCGCCGTCGTTTGGCCAGAGCGCTTGCCGGTCAGGGAGGCACTTGGAAGACGGTCCTTTGCAAGCACTTTGAGAATGGCACTTGTTCACGAGGCCGGCGGCAGTTGGGGAGTGCGAGTCTTAAGAAGGGGGTGATCCTATTCCAGCAGCTGTTTTGAGGTAGTCTGTGCTCATTTGCGCACGGCGAAGAAGAGCTTAGAGAAACTCGACCGCCAATTGCGCCGTGTGTGGTGTTTGGAGACAACCATTTAAACATATTGAAACAATTATTTGTTAACTGGTTGGAACTATTGGTTGGAGATTTCATGTCCATTCCTGTCACGTTTTACGATGATCCCATAAAAACAGTGTTCCTGCAGCCGATGAGGGTGCTCACACAGTCTTGGGCTCTGAGGACACCTTCAAGACCGTGCGCTGCAAATACTACGAGCGCGGAGAATGCAGGAGCGGCTCCAAGTGCAAATTTGCACATGGCTCCAAAGAGCTTGTCAAGATGGAGATCCCAAAGATTGAGGTCGGTCCGGGGGAGCTTGGCCCTGTAACGGTCGAGGTTTCCCCGCGTGCATGTCACGAAGTGAACATGTTTGTGACCGCTTCGATCACCTCCAGTGGTCAGTTTTCCGCAGTCAGGGGATCGTCATCGGAAAGAATGTCATCAAGAATTCTTAGGTGGTCAAGCATTGCAACATCCTGAATGAGTGTTTCTCCCCATGTCATTGTCCTTATCCTTTTGACCGCCATGTTCCAGGTATGAGTACATGCCCCGGACTGAAAACAATTAAAAAGTCTTGAAAAGAAAAAATAGCAAAGAGTAGATCTTAGATAATAATTCAATAAGCAGAAAGACAACGATATGATGATATGATTATGTATTAATGCCAAGACTAATCAGAGACATACTGTATTATATTGATATTTCATTTATGGATTCTTTTTTTTCATTAGTTGATATATATAAATACACATATTATATTGTATATTTTACTATATACATATATATATCATTGTAATGCTAGGTGCAGAGTTGTTGACTACAAATAGTTCAAAAAAAGTGTAATGATTGTAGAAGAATTCAACTGGACAATGTTTGATTGTACGGAATATACAAATCTCTAAGATAGACTTATAATTGATCGTGTGACCTTCTATCTACGATGCCGCAACCTGTTTCTCAAGCTTCATGGA
>CAXAMN010004447.1:61286-72070 GCA_963970005.1 Durusdinium trenchii
GCTTTGCAGATGGAAAATGAAAGCAACAGTGTCAGACAGAGTTGATATATAACGTCAATGGATTATAATAGGGTCAATGGATTATATTTATATACAGATACATATCCATTTTCCATTAAATAAGAACGTATTGTATACTTTTACACAGATTAATTGTGGTTTGTGTCTACGTTTGAGTCTACAAGTCTACACGTATTCTAGCTACAATTTCATAGATAGATCAATGGACGACCAAAAACATATATAAAAATATATTTATTTATATGCATAATAATTTGTTGTTAAATCTGAGAACAAATGATCAAACTTAGTATAATATAATCGATTTTGACATGTGAAGAAAGTTATACCCTGAAGAATTGAACATATATATTTTGGAGGGTGTGATATTAAATATTCATATCAAGTATACTGATTTCATAAAGCAGAATTGTATTATTTGGTGTGAAGTATTAGTATGGAGATCTCTAGATACATCAAGGATGTCACCTTTGAGGGACAGTCGGACTCTCCGGTCTAGGTGAAGGTGGAGAAAGTGGATAAGGAGCAGCGTGAACGGGAGAAACAGGAGGCGCGGGAGGCGGAGAAGGCTCGGAGGGAGAAGGAGAAAGAAGAGGAGAGAGCCAGGAAGGCGGCAGAGCTGAAGAAAGTCGCCTGCAGGTTGGCTGCGCTCAGAAGGAAGTTTTTTGTTGCAATCCACCTACACTCCCGAAAACTAACATGGAAGTGGAAAACCACCTGTTTGTAGTGGAAAATGGGCCATTCTCCACTTCCATGTTAGTCTTCCAGGGTGTATTGGCCATTTGTTTTGGGGGGTTCTTGTTTCCCGAGCTGCCGAGAAGTTGGGCTTTGGGTGAGTATTTGCAGGCAAGGCTTTCTTTTGTGACTTACGTGTGTGCAGTTCCTGAAGCAAATCCGAGGTAGGTATTGGCAAAATGGATCCTTGGCAAGATTGATTTGAGAGGTGAATAGGTTTCGAGCTTTCATGTATCGTTGAAGTGTGTTGAGTGATGGAGCACACACTCAGAAGGGTATGGCAGAACCGAGTTCGGCTAAGGATTTTGCAACAAAGGCGACAGCTGTCCCTTTGGCCACGATGGTCCCCAGAATGAGCCCCAGGCGAGTACTTGATTGCTGGCGTGAAATCCGTTGTCTTGGCAATCGTGGCAACATGCATTCGTGCACAGATAGTCGATGTATTGTCGATGATTTGGCGTCCTGGTGAGTTCTTCACAAGAGTGATCGAATCCTCAGGACACGGAAAGGCGTGAATGGAAAGTGGAGGTTGTTCTTCTCAACACACCTCGTTGTTGAGACCCATTCCCTTACACCATGGTGCGCGAACATGGATCAACCAGGGGTTTCACGGGGAAATGGTGAAATGTAGAGGCCAGAGGGCAGGGTTTATAGAAGTTGAAGCCTTTTCATTGGAAGGGTTTAGCGGTTAAACCAACACCTTGTTTTTTGCAATGAAGTGTCTGAGCATGACCCACTCCAAAAGTCTTTGCTAAGCTGGTCTAGCCACGACAAGGGCAAAACCTCCGGCGGAGACTCCAAAGATTGTAGCAAATTTCCTTGCTGGTTGGCAATGATTTTTTGTGACTCATTCTGCTTCATCTCAGACTTGGGTCATGCTTGCTTGGGTCGCATGGCTGGGCGGTTTATGTCCGTTCCTTCGGTGTTTTGGGACGTTCGTTCGCTGAGACGAACTTCAAGACGGTGCTCTGCAAGTACTTTGAGCAGGGGAACTGCACCAAGGGCGACCAGTGCAGCTTTGCACATGGCGAGGCGGAGCTTCCAGGTGGCGTTGGCCATGGCAGTGCCGCCAGTGCTGTTAAGGCCAGGAGCATCGGAGAGAGAGGGGGTTTGACAGGGTGACCGACCAAGAGATGCCGTAGCACCGTGAATGCACAGCAAATGGATTCATCCCTGTTCCGGAATGAGACATCACCCTTTTTGCAGAGGACCCCAGTTTGGTGATGGATTTCTTCATTTGGAGGGGTCCTCAGTGATGATTTGGAGGTCCTCGTTGGTGATGTCTTGAGGCCTTTCAGGTACAATTGGCTTCTTGTACTAGTAGCTTCTTGTTACTAGTAGAAATGCCAGGAGCTACTCGTAGCGTCCTTGCTCCGTTCGTAGCGATGCCCTTGTTACTAGTTTCACTCGGGTCGCCCAATCTGAGAGGAGCCGGTGCCAACCTTCAAGACGGTCTTGTGCAAGTACTTCGAGCTGGGCCACTGCAGCAGGGGCGAGGATTGCACTTATGCGCATGGACTGGAAGACTTGCAAACTCGGGAGGCCTGCTTTTCTTTTCTTTTGCTGTCCACCGCCCTGATTTATCCAAGGGATCCCAAGGGTGTCAAGGCTGCGACATTCAATTTGCTCCAGAGGAAGGTTCACAAACGGCCTACCGCGGTGTTTTGTTTCTCTAAAAGAAGGTTCACAAACGCATCCGAAGCACATTTCTGCTGTGGTTCTGCAATGAAACACTTTCTTGAGGGCTTCCAGGCAGATTGGGAGAGCTTCAACAAGAATCACACAGACAAAAGGTTTCCAAGTGACCGCCCAGTGTTTCGACCAGCCTGCTGTGTGCATTGGTAGAGGTTGGCACTTACAAGACGGTGCTCTGCAAATACTTCGAGGCCGGATTCCAGGATACTCTGACTCTACATCTAAACAACGTTACTACGAAGTGGGACTTTTTCCATGGAATGAAGCTGAATGACGAGACTTGCTAGACTTTCTGACTCAGCAACAGGATGCTGCATCGCCAGACATAGCTTCCCCCTTTTCAAAATCATGTATAATGAACCCAAAGAGGTATATATGTGCAATTCCAAAATCATCTCTACGCATTCTTCAGGCGGGGACCTGCACGAAAGGCGCCAGCTGCACCTTCGCCCACGGGGATGCTGACCTCCAGATGGATGCGGTTTCCCCGGCCGCGGCGGCCACGGCACCATGCGCGGTGGCGGCCACGGCATTTGGGGGGACCTCCCTGGCGGACGCGATTGCGCAGAGTCTCTGGGCTGAGTCGGGTGTGAGGGAGTTGAAGGACGTTGTTTTGATGAGGTGCCTCATTCATCAACCCAACTTCACATCCTCTACTTTCCAGACCAAGGTCTTTTGGCCATCAGTTGTGTGATTGTGCCGCATCAAGGTACTGCAGTGCCAAGTTCGGATCAGGATCGTGACTCCAGCGGCAAGCCCGTGGGTGTCTTGGTGCAGCCGACGAGGCCGGGCTGCAGAAGAGGAGGCCGCCCTGGACGTTCCAGCAAAACAAGAATGGGAGCCCCCGAAAAGAGCCAAGCCCAGCCACCAAGAAACGAAACGGAATTGGGTCGCCTGTTTGGCCTGTTTTGGTCACTTAAAAGGTGGAGGTTTTGAGATCTGACAGATCTGACCCGCCCGCACAGGTTGCTCTCCAAGAGGCAGCTGGAGACTGCTCCGGAGGGAAAGTTGCATCCTAAAGTTGCAGAGCTCATGGTCCCGACGGAGCTTGCGGTCGTCAAGCAGCTTCAGCTGCAGTTGACATATGACACTCCTCTCTTTATCGATAAACATGTAGTAGCAGCATTGCTTTCTTGTTGAGCAGAACACATTCTTCTCCTCTCCGGATTATTATCACACTTCATCAAGGTTTTGCATTGTCTCATTAGGCAAGTTACTGTCTTATGCATGCAGTATTTCCACATTCAATTTCAACAATGCCATGTATTCTTGACTATTCTTCAAGGCTTGCCTCAAAGGCACGGAATGATCAGAATATGACAGCAATGACTGGGACACTGTATGCGGAGGGAGCCTTGAATGAGGCTTCACTGATTGGTTTGAGAATGGATTTTGCAAGGTGCTTAAGGTGCTTGTGGTCGTTTGGCGGCTGAGTGCGCCGTGCTTTTGGAATGGCTTTCGGGTTATGTTAAGGTCTGAAGGGAACACTTGAATTTTGGGAGGGAGCCTTTCCCTTCGCCAAGGCGCTGTGCGTTCTTCACAATAGGTCGCTGCGCCAAAGGACGAAGTGAGTCGAGTGAAGTGTTTGAATCAAACATCACATTGACCATCACCTTTGTTTGGGATGGCTTTTGACATGGCACCCTAAGGATACTTGTAGTATGTAAAGTTAGAGAAAGTCCTTCGACAGGACATGCCAACACCGGACTTAAGCGCCCATTGCAGGAGACGACTGCACTTATTCTCATGACCCGGAGGCACCTCCTTTTTTGCCCGCGGCGCCCTCCCGTGCCGCGCGCCCTACACGCCCTACACGCCCTGCGGGCCCTGCGGGCGGAGCTCCCGTGGCAGTGCGGACGCCCAAGCCGGCACCGAAGCTCGTGCCGCCGCCGGTTCGGCCAAAGCCGGTTGAAGCGCCGGTTCCGGTGGAAGAGGAGGAACTGGAAGTCTCTGGAATGGAGTGGGAGCCTGGCCACGTGGTGGCAATGTGAGGGGCTGGGGAGGTTGTGGCTGAGATTGCTGGTGCTTCACAGTTGCAAGGTGCAGAGACTGAGCTTCTGAGCACTTTTCTGTGATCTTGGGTTTTGGATGGTTTTGGTATGTTGGAAGGCTAAGGGTAGAGACATTATTTTTACGAAGATTCGCAAACCCAAATTCCGCCCAGTTGCCATTGGATTTGCTTGCATCGCGCTACACTATAGCTTTGCAGATTTGTTTGTCAGTGAGCACCTTGGACATTTTTGCATCAGTTCGGCTACTTCTAGGATAGCATTGACTGTATCTCCTTTCCTCCTGCCGACCCTGAGGCAGATGGTGTCAGCAGCAGGGAAGTGAACCTTTTCACAGGTTACGGTTCACCCTTTCAAATCCTCTCCCCACCACTTCCCACCGCGGCCCCAGGTTGGGACGCGACCATGGCCTGGAAGACCCGGTGCCTTGGCTGTTTGAGAGTCCGATGATGGCAGACCCAGCCGAGTCCGACCCAAACGCAGTGGGGAGGAGGTAAAGGAGGACGGGATCCAGTGAGGTGTGAGGGTCACCTTTCGATCGTTTGAGGCTGTGCAAGTTCTTCGAGCTGGGAACTTGCCAAAAGGTGCGAAGCATCGAACCTCCGCGGCGACATGCGCCGTTCTCCGTCATTCCTCCGGGCGATCCGGGACTGCCGGAGGTGGTGCCACTGCAGCGAACCTGGGTACGGAACCGAGAAGATCGATTGAACACGCCTGACATGCAGGCCACAGGTCAGTAAACGCAGCCCTGGGCAGCTCATTTTTTGGGGGGTTCAATCATCTTCAAAGAAAACCAACCGGCACTTCTCTGAGAGAGGTGGACCGCAGCAAAGTACAACCAAAGCACTTTAGTCATAGTCTTAGTCATTCGTCGAATCCGTAGCTCGTAATTGGACAACCATACGCAAGCAAAGCAGAAAGCATCCCATTAGGTCCGGGTCTTACTCTGAATGTCATCGCCCTGTTCTTCTCACCGACACTTTTCAACTTCGATCGAAAGTACCAAAGCTTTGGGTCAAAGCTTTGGGTCTAACACGCTACCCCATCAACCAAGCGCCAGGTTGTTTTCAGCTTTCTCCACGTGTCGCCAGGGTGATGCTTGCAGCTTCGCCCATGGGCCAGCGGAGCTGCAGGGGCCGCCGTCGGTGTCCATCAGCGCAGGCGCGGCCCATGGGCCACGCCGCAGGGCCGTAGGACCTGGTCGGTGTGAAGGCGACGGAAGGTGAGGAAGGTGCCGAAAGAGAGAGGCCAGAAAACCCCTCAAATTGGCTGTTTTGGTTTACGATGTATATCTGGAGGGGTCAGGAGTTTTCTTTTCTACACTTGGATTTTGCCGTGTAAATGTTCACTGCAGAGTGCGAGGATCACCATAGAATTAAGGCAGCAGGAGACAATAGATTCTATAGTGTGTTTTCCACGCATGTATTCTACAGCGACACTATGTTTTGGTATTGATCATGATTCTATAGTAGAGTTCTGTTTGTGCAATCTTGTGGAAAAGCTATGATTGGAGACTGATTGGGACATTTCATAAATATATATATATATATACAATTCCCGATGAAATAGAACTACTTCCATTTCACTGGAAAGCCTAGGACCTACCTTATCACAGCTACCAGAATAGGGCGTCACCTACAGCTCCTCAATATTCCTGCTATAGCGTGCCAATCTCCTCAAAAGGACAGTGAGTTTCACTACGAAATCTGGGGGTATGCTTGAACTCCCGATACTGTTGAGGTCGTGGATGTCGTGGATAAGAATCACTCCCTTGAATCATTGCCGGGCAAGCGTGGGACAAGACATGAACCATTTGCTTTCTTTCTTTCTTGTTTGCAGACCATGGGTACAGTTTGTGAACATGCAAGGAGCCTGGTCTTCTTTGGACACTTGCAGTTCATTTCGATGATGTGCTTTGCTAAGGTTGTGCACGTCGGTGATGGTGCGAGTGGAGGTTTCATGGAAATGTTTGCACTGGGCGATTTCCCTTTGGTCCACTAAAAGGGGTCCGACATTTGTGGTATTGTTAGGGTGGTGTGTCAGACCTTTCTATCACCTCAACACTTCCTGCTAGGTGGAACCATTTGGGCCGACATGGTGAAGGCTCCTTGGTGCACGTTGTGGGGCATGGAATGGGAGTTTCTAGACTCAAGGCACTATTCAAATATATAGTAATGGACACTTGCTGGATATTCTTGAAGCTTTGTGCCGGCTACTACCGGCTACGCTGCTCGTTCGTTGCCTTTGGTTTGAAAGAGCTACATGAAACTCCACAGCTTGCAGCCTTTATCTTGCTTGGTGTGGCTATACAATCAGACAGACTTCTGAAAGGACACAGTGGCTTAGTCGACGTGAACGGACGTGACCACCATCGGACGTAACTCCAGCATTCATTGTCCACGGAAGGGAACCGCGTACGAAGCCTTGGGTAGGGTCTTTTGCAAATTGCGGCAGCTGGCATTCTTTTGGCTGATGGCACCATATGGCACCTGTGAGGCTTCCGCAGATTCCTTTTCTCTTTCGGTACTTACTGATGATTTGCCGATTTGCCGATCATTTTTGCGCACTGGAAAGGATATCTGATATCTGGGACAGAGCTTAGCAACAAAGTGGTTGTTAGAGCTCCCCAGAAACCTTGGGGTTCTTGGATGGTCATCCACACAGGTGTCGCCTATCACTAGGCTTCCCTTGCCGGAGCCCAAAATGAGAGGGTGGCCGCTGAGGAGGAGCCAGACTCTGAGCCAAGCATGCCCACAGTCTCTGTGCAGGCGAGGGAGCAGCTGGACATCAAAGTGCCAGCAGTGCATGCAAGTAGTTTAATAACAGGCTTTTCGTTGATGCTGAGCTTCTGCTTCGGATTGTATAGTTGTATTCGAAGATCCTCACAGGAATTTGCCGTTAGCAGAACATCGGATTGTTCTCTTCAATTCCTTGTTGTCAAAGACTTTCTGACTGGCTGGATTCGTGCCCTACAGAGCTGTGAGCTCCTCCACGAGCTTTTGCATGCACGAATCCCACTCACGAGATGCTACTGTCCCTCGATACCTACCTGCGAGGGTATTAGTGAGACGGCTACTGCGGCTCCCCTGCATGAGGTTGTCGGACTCAGACTGGTTGACGCAGACTCGTCCCGCCATGTGGGTTCGAGACGACTTGGCAGGAAGCGGCCTTCAAGACGGCTCTCTGCAGACATCACCAGAGGGGCGTTTGTTTCCGAGGCGTCCAGAGTCAGAGGGAGGCGGTTGTTTTCGTGGGATGAAAATGGAAACCAATGGAAACCACATGAGGCTTTTTGAAGGCAAACAAGGCTGATGTGGTCAAGACATGTGTCTTCCAATGTGAGGAGTTGAGGTGATGTTATCGTTGAGGTTAGAGCCCCGACTTTGTCTTCTTCAGGTAGTGCCTGCTTGTTCGCGCATGGGGAAGAGGAGCTTCGGGAACCTTGGCTGGACCTGGCTGTTCGATGTTTTGCATGGTGCGCCGCTGAGGTCCAAGTATCATAAGTACCCATTCTTTACCTGCAAGTTATAACAAGCCAAAAGAACAGGCAACAGCAGAGTGAGCTGGGAGTACTTCTCCCATGGAAAGAAGCTCAGTTTGGCCAGGGGCCCACTCCAGACTTAGGACCCCGCAAATGCTTCTCTGTAAGAGGAGTTCTTGCAGGTACCTTTTTGTTGTGGAAGCTAACCTGACATGGACACCTACTGGTGGGACATCCACTGACTTTTGGGTTCACTTGCAGGACGGTGTCGCTTTTGCTCAGTCTGCGAGTCCCGCACAGACTCAGGACAATCGCAAGACTGTGTTGTGCAAATTCTACGATCAGGGCACCTGCCAACACGGTGATCAGTGTCTTTACGCCCATGGCGTTGAGGAGTTGCAGGCGCTCTTCGCGCCAAACGCACGAAAGCACCGGAGCAGGGTCGGCTTGGCTTGGGGATTTGGGGGGGCCCGTCGACCGGTTGCTTGAAGATAATTTGCGGCCCATATACCACAAACTCTCCTTTTCTAGCTGGAAGACTTTGTGGGCATCGCTACGAACGGAGCGATCGGACGGAGCGATCGGTGGGATGAAACTTTGGTCTGAAGAGGTGAAAGTGCTCGTTGTTCCGCGAACGCCAGGCACTCACCAGGAAGGCTCCGGCCTTCCAGTCCCCCCGGAAGAACTCCGGCAAGATCTCGTCCCAAAACGGCGTGTAGCATCACGTAGCGCCCAAATGGGAGTGTTTCAAAGACATTTGAGGATGGCAGAGGCAAAGATGTTGACCTTTTTGTTGCAGGTTGCGCTGCAGGTTCTCTGGAGCCAAAGCGTTTTCAGGGCTTTTTTCCCCAAACAGTGTGGGGACACTGAGGGGTTCTTACGGTAAGTGCCAGTTCGTTGCTATTTACAGTACATTCATGCCTCTCGACATCGTCAATGTGCACTTCGACTGCGCAGGCTCGCAGAATCTGGGTGGCTGGAGCGTGTGCTTGTCGCGACTGCGCTCTCGTTGTGGTGCCGTGCGCATTTTGGTACATGGTGGTCACTTTTCGTGGCAGGCGCAAGGGAAACCTCATGTTTTGGTGCTCCAAAGTCGACTTTTCGTGACAGGCGCAGCTGTTTTACTTCGAAATGGAGTCACTCTCACTCTCACTCTCACTCTCACCCACACTCATTCTCACTCACACTCGCACCCACACTCACTCTCCCACTCTCACTCACACTTCATCACCGCCATCACCTCTCTGGACCGCAATGCGTCTAGATCTCTAGACTTTCTGCTTACAGACCTCACGCACACTGTTTGGGGTCTCTTGCCGGGGTGATCTTTTTTCGGACTTTTGCCACCGTCCTTTCACGAGTAATCCCAATTCCAGACGCTGGACCAGCCGGAGCTGGCAGAGAAGCACCCGGGCTCCTTCGCTTGGCACCAGGGCTCCTTGATCGTTGGGATGTGAGGGATTGGACAGCGGTGTGGCCGTGGACAGCGGTGGCGAAAAGCTGGTGGAAGGCCACCCTCGTTCGCTGTCGCTGGAACCTGGCGAATGCACCGAATGCATCCGATGCAATAATTGGTTGACATTCTCCAAGTCTACGTGTTGCATGGGGTCCATGGAAGCAACATGTCGGTGGTTCTGAGATTCTGTGGGAAACTCACCAACTCACAGGGGTTGGTTCCCTTGTATGGTCTTTCGAAGAATTTCTCAGTTCTTATCTCAGTCTTGCTTGGGTTCAAGATTCTATCGGATGACTTTGCTCGCAGAGTCTGGCCGTCTGGATCAGGAAACTCCGAATTTAGGCGAGTCTGAGAGCGTGTTGCTGCGCACGGTCACCGGTGGCGCCCAGGAAGTGGTCTCTCCCAAGATCGCTTCCTCTTCAGACCTGATGGGGACCTGATGGGTCTCCGTCGGTCTCTGAGAGATGAACTCCGGTCTCCGTCGCGCTTTTCTGAGGTCCTATGGAGCATGGAGTCCACTCAGGGGATGCTCAGGCGGCTTTGCAGCTTACATACTTGCTTTCAGAAGTTCGGACAGATGTGTCATGATGTGTCTAAAGGATTCTAACAGGGGGATTCCACCCATCACCAAAGCTCCAATCATCTACTTTGGCCTTCTGCTTCGGAAGATGTGTTTGTAGCAGGAACTTCAGTTCCACCGACCTAAACATTGCTTCTCTTTGGACCTTCGGACCTCAGCAAAACACACTCGGACCTCGCTCGCTACCAGGGGAGCTTCAAGACGGCCCTTTGCAAGTTCTTCGAGATTGGTCAATGTTTGAAGGGTGAGGCATGCACCTTTGCCCATGGCCCCGACGAGTTGGCTAACTCACCTGACCAGGGCAAGGCCGGTGCTGGGGAAGCTTCCGGGTGCACGCTGGGGATGCAAAGTCCACGTTTGCAGTGCATTTTTCCCCACGTTGCCACATCTTAGTGTGGGATTCTTCTTTCTATGTCTCATCCCGCTTCCCGCCGCCTCCTCCTCCACACCGAGACAACACATACAGAGACCACACACACCGAGGCAACACACACAGAGACCACACACACCGAGACAACACACACCGAGACAACACATACAGAGACAACACACACCCAGAGACAACGCGCACAGAGACAACACACACCGAGACAACACATACAGAGACAACACACACCGAGACAACACAGACAGAGATCACACACACCGAGACAACACACACAGACAACACACACAGAGACAACGCACACAGAGACAACACATACCGAGACAACACATACCGAGACAACACATCAGAGACAACACACACCGAGACAACACACACACAGAGACAACACACACCGAGACAACACATACAGAGACAACACA
>CAXAMN010004447.1:72080-91941 GCA_963970005.1 Durusdinium trenchii
TGCGTTGTCGGCTGTTGTCGCCGCTGGTCGCCGCTGGTCGGCTGCGGTGCTGTCTTAGTGCGTAATTTGCAGTAGATCTCGCTCCGTCAGAGGGTCTGGTGGTTGCGTTGTCGCCGGTTGACGCCACTTGGCGGCTGCGGCGCTGCGGCGCTGTCTTGTTGTAAATTGCAGTAGATCTCGCTCTCTTAGAGGGTCTGGTGGTTGAGTTGTCGCCGGTTGTCACCGCGTGGCGGCTAGTGGTCAGACATAGAGATTTCTGGAGAAAAGTAGTCAGACTTGTCTTCAAGAAACAGAGATTTCTAGAGAAAAGTGGTCAGAAGTAGAGATTTCTAGAGAAAAGTATTCAGATGTAGTGGTTTCAGATGTACTGCTTTGTGCTTTAGAAACTTAAGATTCGTAAAGATTCATATGTGGGGTTATCCGGTCCTTTAGTTTTCTTTTTTGTTGTTTTTCGACTGTTCATCAGTGGCCAGAAGCCCCATTGCGGTTGTTCAGAGTGCAAGATCCCGTTTGCACTGCACGGAGCCCTCCGCCCTTCAGGTCACTGCCGCCACGCCCAAGGCAGCGATGACCGGCGCCGCCGCGGTGGCGGCGGCGCAGCCGAAGGCGGCGCCCAAGGCGGCCGTGGTGGTGCCGCCGCCGTCCCGCGCCAAGGCGCTGGAAGAGGCGACGGAGCCCCTGGAGGAGGCGAACGCCGATGTGGCGGAGGCGAAAAAAGGAGGGCTGCGCCCGGGCGGCGCCTTTGACGGACTTTGGCTTGCGTGACGAAGTGCTGGGGTTTGCTGTTGTTGTGCACTTGGTTCGCCTTGCGAGGCCATTTCGGTTTAGGCCAGGCAAACGCATGCTCACAGCAAGAGTTTGGGAAGGGTCACGAGACATGTGGCCTCCTTTGTTTCCACACAACTTTAGGTTGCTTGAACACGGCAACCTGTCAGCACCAGTCACACTTTGAGGAATACTTTGAGGCAACTAAGCCCCAAGAACCAGCCCCAAGCAGTAGGTCCCTGCTTCAAGTCTTTTCCTCGAGCGATGACGGAACTGGAGGCGCATGCAGCATAAACTGCATAGAATGAAGTCGTCCGAGTCACCACTCTTCCCAAATCTGCCAGATGTTTGACTCAGACCTTGAAACCCAAAAGATCCAATTACCAACCCCGGACCCTGTCCGACCCTTGGCCTATCGCCTAAAAGCGCATGCCTAAAATGGCCGTCGCGGCAGTCGGCAGCACATGAGATTCTGTCTTGGACCTGTCAAGCTGTCTACTGTGCCCGCCCCATCCCTATATCACCACGCTGTGTGGCCGATGTCTCATTTGCGAGTAATTTTTCCGTGCAGCGCCCGGACAAAGACTTCAAGGATGTCAACGGCCAAGCGGCAAGCCTGAAGAAGTGGAAGGAAACATGGGAACGTGCACCATGATCAAGAGGTTTTGATTCCCTCTAAACAGCCATTGACAAGATACGCCAAAACAAAGAAATCCTCCATAGATACTTGTGCAGCTGTCAGAAGCGAGCACACATAGTGGAGGCGAAGGCCCGGCAAGGAAACCGAAGCGGGAGTTTGCAACCTTCATTGTATTGGGAACTTTGAGTTTTAAGTTTTTTGGAGGTAGCTAACTTTAGTTAGGGTACAGTGCTCTGATTATTTGACCAGGAAAGAAGCGAGGAAGTCTCAGCGCGAAGGTATGTGCGGTGGCACGCAAACTTCCTTTTGTGGTTTTGTGTGGGCTACCCACCCACAGAGTGCTCTGGTGCAAGCCACTAAGGCAACATCGAAGCAAGAAACTCTGTGGCTAAAGAACTTAGGCAAACTGAAGAAAGAACAGTTCGCACCAGTACTAATTACTTTGCGGAGCTGCAGAGTTTTGATACGACAATCCTAGGAGTAGGTCTTCCAGTAGGATCCATGTAATTAATTGCCCTACGCTTTTGACAAAGACAGTGACACACGCCCCAACCACCCAACCTTCGCGTGCAAGATGCTGTTGCGTAAGCTTGTTCACATTCGCCATCTTCGCGGAGACCCAAGACCCAGTTTGATTCCTCCAATGATTCAGATGGTGTGCAAAAAATGCCATGGAGAACGTCTCCTACGTGGCTGGAAGAGAGAAAACTCAGACTCCTTGTTGCGAAAAGTTGCCCAAACTTCTTCTCGCCACTTAGAAGAGGCCATGGGCCTTCTTTTGGTTTGCAGTTTGGATGAAAAAACAGGGCTCTAAAGAACATCACGATGCAGACAAAGCACTCGTTCCAACTAGCATGTTTTAGCATCATGGGCATTCCTGAGCGGTATGATTCCAAACCAAGAAGACAGGAGCAACAATTTGTCGATAACAGCACCGTGCTGTAGATTTCAACTCGCATTTCTTGCGATGATTTGTGAATGAGATAGGATCCTTCATGTGTGATGCTTTGGGACTGCCGCTAGATCGCACGTTGGGAGACTTGGAGTGCTCCTCATGGTTGGTAGATCCCACACATGGGAGTAGTGTGACCCTTTCTGCAGGTTTGCTGAGCTCAGTCTTTTTGTGCTGCGTTCCTGTGCTTCCACCAAGACGCTGGCGGCTGTAGCATACAATTGTCCAACGCTGGCGTCGACGCCGAGCCGCGCGTTTTTCTACGGCGCTTTCTCTCGACAATGCAGTTGCAGAAAAGTAAAAGCTCAGTGGCAGTGCTGCCGACTCAGTGGCAGTGCCGATGCTTGTGGCTGGCTCCACCGAGTGTGCGCGGCCCTTCAGATCCTTCAGCCGAGCGCCCGAGCGCGGCCCGTCTGAGAACCTGTGTGGACTTGCGGACTGGTTTGGTGGAGTTTCGAGCCTTTTGGACTGGTCCGCCCCGAAACATTCTACAAAGTGTCTTTTTTAGCTGAAGGCTCTGGACCTGTGCCCCGCATCGTTCCACCAGCAGGCAGCGATCGCGACGATCACATGGGTTGTTGGTTCTAATACAAATAAACATGGTTCAGTCTTCAGTCTTTTTGGGCACATCCCACTGCCAAGAATCAGGCTTCACAAGCTCTTCCACGCTGTGAACTCAATTGCCGGACCCCTGAGTAGGCTGCTGCTTGGGCAGGCGGCGCATTTCGTCTTTTCAAGCTCGTTAGATGAGATGATCAGCCACCAAGATCATCCCGTCACACCGGCTTGACCGGGCCAAGCCGCTGACCGTGGCGGCTGTCGCGCCGTCGGGTCTGACCATGCCGGACGAACGTGGGTGGTGCAACCAGCCTCCCTTTCCACCAGGGCTGGCAGGGCTGCTGCACCACCCGATGCTTTCCATGCTCTGATGCCTCACCAGACATTGACATCTGGCCAACCAAGTGCTCGCTGCTCGCGATTGTAGCGACCACATCCGCTGTTCCCGTGTTTTGACCTTCCAGCATCCGCTGCTGTCCCGTGCACTGGGCCAGGTCGTGGCTGCTTGGTTGCCCTTGCACCGGGAGACAAAACAGACAGTAGCGTCAGCACGCAGATGCACGTTCACTTCTATGGGCTGCATCACTGAACCTTGAGGCCAGACCACCATCCATACGCCATGTATCGGAGTGTCGCGCTTCGAGAACGAAACCAAGACACTGACGCGCTCTGACGCGCGACAACAAATTCACATTTCCTGGAGTCGGCAAAGGACTATCCTCGTTGAAGGAAACGTTTCACGTGGAACTGTGCCACTCCAGCTGCAAAACTATGCGGCACACAAACTCGCCAGTAAAGGACCAACAGTGTGTGCCCATAGCGCAGCCATGCAAACTCAGGAAAAATCAAAAGTGTTTGATGTTTATTGTTTATTTTTGTTTCTTTTTACGGAGGCGCTATCAAAGGAAACGTTCATTGCAGGTAAGTCACTCCCGCTTGCTTCCAACCGTGGGGATGAATTGAATGCATATCACATCCTTTACTGTTGCCGACAAACCACCTCGATGCCAAACGCAGCTCCATGTTGAGGTTGGGAGGACGAAACAAATTGTGTGAATTTTCCCTGTTTGAGGGACGTCGTATAGCCGAAATCTGTCCACGGTACATTCTGCTGCCATTTGGGTTCACAGGGCCCTTGAGCTGAGCGCCCTGTCGCACGCGTAGAAAAGCGCACTTGGACGGCGAAGCCGGGTGCACTTTCACAGGTTCGGGTTCCGTCCCACTGCATCCCGGAAATCCCGTAAAGCCGATCCAGGATTCGTTCAATTCGTGCCAGGACTTGCAACGGACTGTTCTTGAAGTTGCCCGTTGAGGCCGGACATCATGTCGGTCGCTGCTCATCTTGGGGCGACAGGTGGTTCGTACATCCACTATGGTGACGCTGCGCGTTACCGTAGTGGGAGTTTCGCACACGTCTTCGCACTCGCCAGTGCAAAGAGAACAGCCGAAGCAACCCAAGGCACCGCGGATGGTGAGAAGCCAGTTCACGAAGAACACACCACCAGCGCTTTCGACGATTGATTTACGAAAGCATGGGCTCACCACTCTGCCAGGGCAAAGGGCCACCGTGTCGCTGGCCTGCTTTGAATAACCCCTTAGTTTTGTCAGTGGCTCTTGGAAATACGAAACCTTCGTCGCCTGCAGCAGTTCCTCTAATCCCGCTTCGTTTGTTAGGGCTTCCAGTCAGAGGCTCCGTGCTAATAAGCAACCATGTCCATGAAGTCCCTCAGGGATGTTGTTCACAAATGCGCTTACATCCGGTCTCACGAGGCTTCTTCTTCCTCACCATGGTCCTCAGTGATCGCTCTCGTGGTGAACCGCTTTTGGAGGTGTCGCTCACTAAGAACTGTGCAGTGACGAAGGCGTTCAATGGATTTTGCAACGTCCTAGTTGAGCACTACGCAGTCGTCCACCTCCGTGAAGGAGGCCAGAAATGGTAACGCCGCACTTGAGGGAAAGGCAAAGGCTACCAGAGTTCCGGCCCAGATGAAGGCAAATCAACAGACCGTTGTGCTTGCGTATCATGCCCCACGGGGGCAAGACACGCAGGACCAACCACAACGATGAATGTGCCTGCTTTGGAGATGGTCATGACGAGGAGGAAGGGCCGGAGCAGGAGTTCGACGACCTGCATGATGAGAAAAAGCAATGGCTTTGAATGCCATATTGGACCTCGAAGAGGTCGACGGCCGACAGGCAGGTGAGGCTATTCAACTCCAGCTCGCTGCGTTCAATGCATTCGGCAAGGCCAAAGGCAAGGGCAAGGTTTTGGCAAGAAGGGCTTTAAAGGCATGGGCCAAGGCCAAGTCGTTCGTAGCCAGATGAGTATCGAGCAACGTCGTGCCAAACTTCATGAATTGAAGTCCAGGTCCAAGTGTTTTCGTTGTGAGAGCACTAATCATTGGGCATGTGAGCGGTTGAACAGTTTGTTGCCAGGTTCAAACCCCGATGTCCCCAACCAATCTAGGCTGTGAGAGTGGTTCATCTGACGATGAAGAGTTTGTGTAAATCACAAGTCCGCCATGATGGCCTTGCGTCCTGGGACGTCCGGCAGGGGTTCACGCCCCAATCTGTCGCAGGCACAGTACGCACAAACAATGCAACGTCGTTTGTTCAGGTATTTGTGTCAGACCCAACCACCACCCATTGTGCCCGGCAAAACAGGGTCGTAAATGGACGAGACAAAGCCAGTCTGGCGGTTCGGAATGTCGAAGTGATGAGGGCGCGCGCTTGCAGATAGTGGGCCGGGCGGGTGCTTTCCTCAACGGCGCTCTCGTTGCGGCGCTGTGCATATCTTCGGACTTGGTGGGCACTTTTCGTGGCAAGCGCGCAAGACACCTCGTGGCTTCGATTTTCTTCGCTATTCAGGTTTCGTGGGCGAATTTTGGGCATTGTGATGTTTTAGGTGTCACGACCCCTCGTGGCTCGCGCAGGCGTTCGTGTTCCCCGTCGTGGTTTGTACGTGCTGTGAAAGGGACGGGCGGGTGACACGAAGTGCAATGCAATGGAGCTCCCTTGGAAGGAGCACGGTTTCGAAAAGTGGTGCAGCAACGCACGGAAAGCCAGTCAAGTGCAGCGCCGCGTGTAAAAACAAGTGGCTCTTCCGGGCTTGATGCGCCAAATGTGTCAGTCATGTCACGAAAGGTAGCCCTTTAGGGGATACCTTGAGTTTGTCTTGCGAAGCAAGTGTTGGGACGTCCGGGTCCAATAATTGATCGCTCAATTCAGACCCCCCCCCCCCGCCCCCTTGGAATTGATTTTTTAAATACAGCCCCCCCCCTCCTCCCCCCCTCTAAAATCAATTCTCTCCTGGAGAACGTCTTCGTGAGCCTCTCATGATTTCAGGATAGTTGAAACCCTCTTGAACATTCAGAAAGAGTGAATATGAAATTGTAATCACGAAAGGTGTTCCCCGAGGGGATACATACCTAGAGTTTGTTTTGTGAAGCACGTCAATCCTCTCCTGGGGACCGTCTTCGTGAGCGGATAGTTCAAATCCTATGATGTTCCGATTCAATGCTCACCGATGATCTGAGCCATGGGGCAAATTTGTTTTCCTAAGAATCTTTTTGAACATTTCGAGAGCATATGTTTGAACATTTACAGTGCATATGAACATATATTTACGAAAGGTCGCCTCCGAGGGGATAAATCACCATGTCGAACATTGCATTTTTGTTCCTGCCTCTCGCGTTCTCTTCTCTTCCCGCTGTCCTACCTTTCGTGTCTCCCTCCTCTCAAGTAAACATATGAGAGGTGAGACCATACAAAGGTTAGTGGTAAGCAGAAGAAAACACAGGGGGTGGGGGTGGGCCAACTATGTCGAGACTTGTTGCGTTCGAGTATCCCTTCGTTGCTGTGTGTCTCTGTGGGGTTCAGTAGGTCTCGTCTCACCGCGCTGACACTTTATAGGGGAATATGGGGAATTTTGTCGTTGAGGAGTGTTGGCTCACTGGTGCGGTGAAAACTGATGATGCATCTTTTTGAGGTTTGGGGGGGGTGGAGCGCCTGTGAACCCCAAGGCAAGTGCATATAAAGGTTAGAATAAGGGGCACTATGCCTGATATGTGCACTTTCAGGTTCACACGACACCCTGCTTGCTACGACATTTGTTGGGATGAGCCCGCTCCTTCCCTCCCGACGACCACATGTCCCAAAATCATGACTCATTGCACCTCTCACGAAACCAGGTCGCACCGTAAAATATAGTAGCACGACCCCGAATGACTCCCGTAGTCGTGGGTGTGCCACTTTTGTCATCATGCATCAACTCATGGGCCGTGGGCAAGCTACGGTGATGAGGGCTCATGTTTTCACAATCCCATGGAACAAAACTGAGATGAAATAGGTTCCTCTTTTGAATAAATCTAAATTTTTCGAATTCCTTTAACATGTTCTCCTCAATCAGGCCTTGCGAGAGCACAGAAATATAGAATATCTGGGTTGGGAACTTCCCCACCAATGCTCTCGTTGATGTTTGTTATTCACAGTTTCAAGCAACCAGGACAACCAGGATTCAATAAAATTTTTACGTCTTAAACAAACGCGACTTGTGGTATAGGATAATATAAACGGAAACCGTGTGTGTTGCGGGGGAACCTAATACTGTCAAGTGTTCCTGCCCCACCTGTCGTACAGAAGGTGTTTTTAAAGATTGTTTTTTACAGTTTTTTGGCTTTACGTACTGCCGTGCGCCCATTTTGACACATTAGGTTCACCAAGAAAAACTGAACATATAGCGTTCTCGTGCTTCTCGCTGTGCCCCAAAATGAAGGTTGATCATGTTCATTGCCTGTTGGCCCTGATGTGGAGCTCCCAGCGAACCTTTTTCCGGCTGTGGGGTTGGGGGGGGGTGCTTCGGCAAAAAGTTGGCTCGTTACCTTCGGTGTTCGTATGATTGGCGAGGCTTTGTGAAGTTTCGAGCAAGGATGCCGCAAAGGCTTGCTGCTGGGCAGCATGTGTCAAGAGTGCTGACCACCTGGCTGTCAAGGCTGTTGTGCTAGAGTGTTGGAGGAGTGACCGGGGCTTGGCGTGCTCTGTGCTGCGCCAGTAGTTTGATGAAGGAGGCTGTCTCCTCACTCCACTTTCCTCCCACTTCCAGCCCTAAAACCACCAGTTTGCAACGTCGGCTACGGAACAGTTCTGGGTATGTGTGCTCTTTTCTGCGACGGGCGTCCCGAAGAGCTGTCCCAGCAAAAATCACCCCTCGTTGTGTTGGCACCCCTTCCCGCGTCAGTGGTGAGACAAGGGTCGTGTCCACGGCGAGCTGGTTCCCCCCCCACAGTGGTAACCCGTTGGCTATGACCTCGATTCTTCTGTCATGTTGTCGATGTGTTCGAGGTTGAGGTCGACTGGTGACCCGTGCCCCCGCTTCCCTGCATATGCGGGCCGCTGCCCGTTCCAAAGGCCCCCCCCGTGCCCGCAAGAGTCTCGACTGTGCGCAAGCCGCGCGGTGGTCGCCAAGAGAGTCCAAAGTGCGACGGCACCGGCAGAAGCGGGCAGAGAGGGGCAGCGGCAGGCGAAGGCGCCTCAAGAGAAGCAGGCCGAAAAGGTGGCTAGGGTAGCTGTTGTCATTGGGATAGGGGATTGTGGTGAAGGCTCGGTTGGCGTGTGGCCTTGCTTGTGACTCGAGCAGGGCTTGGCTCCCGGCGGGGTCGAGCCGTTGGCGGACTTCAGCTCGGAAGGCGGTGTGGGTGGTTGTTGCTGCTTAGTGTTGCCATCCCCTCCCCAAGGCGATGCCGTCTTCAAGGCTGTTGTGGTGACGGGGGGGGCGCCAACCCGTCTGCAATATGTTGCCATTCTGGCGGCTGCCAACCGTAGTAGTCTTGGAGGAGGGTGGCCGCGCGTTGGGCCGCTTCCACAGCGGGCCACGGTCGTCAGCTTGCAACTGGTGGAGTAGCTGTGCGAAAGCTTCCGGAGCTTGCTGTTGCAACGCTGGGGTGGCGTCGGCCCATGAAGCTCAGTAGGTGGATGGTGCCAACACGGTTGCCGAAGCCAAGTCAAGCCCCCCTGACTGAGCGGGAGGTGGGCCAGTGCCAGTGAGGTGGCTGGCATTGGGGCTGTGTCCAAAAAACTGGTGGGGCAGGCTGCGACTGCTGCGTCGTGTTCGGTGGAAAATGTTGCTGTGATGTTGGGGGGAGCATCCGGAGGTGGTGTTCAGGGAAAGTTTCCCATTGGCGCAGGCCAATATGCAAGGGCTGCAGTGGCCGAAGCAAAGCGCGACAAAAGACGCACCTACCCTGAACGGGCGGTGCCGTTTCATAGTCCCGGCCCGCAGCCTTCCTCGTCCCCCTCGCGCAAACAAGAGTTAGGGCTGTTCTCGCTCACCTCCGCTCCTTTGTCCGTGCCGCTCTGGTGTCCTGATGGCGTGTGTTTGCGACCTTTTTGGACAGGACGGAGGTGTGCCAGGCCCGCCGGTTTCCCGGCTTGCACTCCCCCAGGACAGGGCCCGTGGCTTGGATTTTCTCCCAAAAAATGTTTTTTCGTGCGGAAACTGGTCGGCTCACAACAGCCTTCCGCCTTGAACTTGAGCACGGGAGAGGCTTGTAGCAAAAACAATGTTCGAGAATACTGGACCAGTCGGCATAATGATTATAATGTGTTCTGTTCTTACAGCCGGGCATGTGAATCACTAATGCCCGTCGGGTTGACAACAGGTTTTGTGGTCGATTTTAGTTATATATATAAACCGCCTTTGCTCAATGCGCCGCTTTCGTTCCATGTTTTCTCACGGTGCGGTGTCGTGGTGGCTTCACACATATATCCCGACATGATTAACTTGTAGTGTTTCGTTTGCAGCTTGACTGGTGGATTGCTGAAGGCTGGGTTATTGCAGCTTGGCCGTGCCCCCAGCCGCCATTGCAAGTGGCCGCTTGCAAATTTGAAGCCACCCCGGAGGTTTACAGCTCGATGACAACGCGATTGGCGCATTGCCATGACCTTACGAAGTGATTGTCGCCACCACCTGTGTTTCATTGTGTTTTCTGAAACCGGTTCATAGCTTTTAGGAACCCTTTCATAGCTGGAATTCAATCAGCAACGCTCCAACGACAGCCTGTTGCGGCAGAGCGGGGCAAAAATGGTAAAATGGGGGTTCTGGGAGTTTTGGTTCATCAATCACCTCGTTGAATTTTCTTGGCTCTTGAATATTTGTGTTGAGCCTTTGTCGTTTTTCTTGGGTCTTTTTATGCGTGTTTTAGGGTCATAACTTTCACTTCATTGTTTGGATTGAATGAAGGGGATAATTGTTGAGGTGGTCAGAGTTTCTATGTGTAGGTTCAGGTTCAAATTCTACCAAGTTGTTCTTCAAAGATGTCGAATTATTTGCTTCAAATTCATGTATTGATTGAGGTTAGGTGAACATATGTATATTTTTTCAAAACAGTTCTTGTAGATGTCCATTATCAGATTTGTTAATGCCACCGTTTTACCCGTTCCCGCTGGAGCGTTCAACAGTAACTATTCTCGCTGGAAACGGTGCCATATAACCTTACTTTGACTGCTTACTGCTGTATTCCTTGTTCTTATAGGGTTTGATATTTATCATTGAACGATATAAAAAATTTAGACAATAACATGTTTATATTCTTATTGAAGGAAACCATTTAGGGACAGTTCGGTTCAATCCGCATACGGGAACGGAGACATCAAACTGGATAGTGAAGCACACAGCATATCCTTCACTTGGAACAGACAAATCACATCAGAGGACAAAGACAAGGAACGCATCAACCGGATGATTGCTGATGTGATGAATACTCCAAGAAGTGAGAAAAAACAATCATCTATACAAGATATGGATCAAAATAACAGTTTTAAAGAGTAGATTTTGATGGGAAAGATTTGATACATAAATATCTAAAAACATAAGCAAATAAATAAATAAAAAAATATATATATATTATATATATATATTACATTATATCAGTGATATGGATGAGAACACCGACAAACTGTCAGAACTGACAAACAAACTGAACAGATGTAACAAGAGCATCAAAACCATAATGGAGACTTTGAAGACCATTGAGGAGAAACTCACTGAACCTAAACAGGAGGAGAAGAAACATGATAAGGAAAGGATAGATAAAATCTTTGAAAAGAAGCAGGTAGGAAGACCCGCGGGTTCGTGGGATGATAAGAGGAGACAGTATGCGCATTGGATTAACGATGGTAAGACAAAACAACCGAAGGAAACAACATTAGAATTCTACAAAATCTTTAAGGATACTGAAACGGAATATTATGAATTTGGATAATTTCATATTAACAGTTATAGAGTTTTACTGTAATATGAAACTATTGGAATTATTTAGTGGAACAGGTAGTGTTGGTAGAGTTGCCCGTGAATTCGGTTTTAGTGTCATATCGTTAGATTTGAAGAACGTTAACATCAACGAAGAAATATTAGAATGGGACTATAAAAAGTATGAGAAAAATTGACATAATTTGGGCTTCGCCTCCTTGCACTGAATATAGCAGAGCAAAAACCACGGGAGTTAGACACATAGATTATGCTATTAGCATCGTAAGGAAAACTATTGAAATTATGAACTACTTTCAACCGAGAATATTTTTCATAGAAAATCCGCAGACGGGACTTTTGAAGGAACAGGACTTTATGAAAGATTTAGATTATTATGATGTGGATTATAGTAGGTATGGTTTTGAATATAGGAAGCGGACAAGATTATGGACTAACCTAAAGAGTTGGAAACCCAGACCCTTATGTAAAACATATTGTAAGTTGGTAGGTAATAGACACAAAGAAACCGCACAGAGACTTCCGTGTAAAGGTAGATGGGAGGAACAAAGGAAGAAAACACACGATGAACTATACAGAATACCGGAAGAACTTATTTATGACATCATATCAAACCTTTAGTATCTCGTGCTGAAGGAACGGTTTAGTCAATCCTTCCAGTTGGAAAGTTCTGTTTCCCGTCGTGTGGTATTCTATCTTCCTGACTTTGTAGTCTCTCTTTCCTGTCGGTGTAGTTGCCTCTGCCCTTGGTGAAGATTTTGACAGTATCGGTTTCTTTTATCTCCTCATACTTCCTCGTGTTCTTTTCTCTTCTCGTAAAATTTACCTTTACATCCATGTGGTTCTTATCATCGTGGGCTTCGTTGGGTGTGAGTTTTGTGGATGAGTGTTTGGTGCTGTTGTATTTCTTCAAGACCGCCGGAAGCATACTCGTCCATCACGCCTTATTGAACCTGACCC
Organism: Durusdinium trenchii; assembly: GCA_963970005.1. NCBI lineage: Eukaryota > Dinophyceae > Suessiales > Symbiodiniaceae > Durusdinium > Durusdinium trenchii. The sequence goes on from CAXAMN010004447.1 coordinate 84,219, forward strand.
TGTCGTGTATCATATTCTTAAGTGTTCTGACGAAACGCTCCACGACATTAGCGTGTGTTCTTGTGATGATGTGATCGATGGCTTCGTCTTTAAAGAACTTTGAGGGGTTACCGTTTGAAACGCTCCGTCATCATCGCTGTATATTGACATTGGAAAACATATTTTCTTTAAAGCTTTGCTTCAACGCTGGTAAGACCGTTTCTCCGTCTCTCTGCTTCATAGGCGCGACGTCGCCCATCTTACTGAATATATCTATAACGACTAAAGCATAGGGTGGCTTCGAATTCTTCATTGGTATTTTTGCCTCCGGAATTTTCGTTAAAGGCTTCATATGCATTATGTCAATTTGATACTCAAACCTTGAGAACGGAGCGGTGTATGAGTTTGAACCTGTGTATCTTCTAATCTGTTTGTTGGGTTGTTTCTTCATAAAGGTTTCCACATCTACCCTCGTGATGGATGGGTCTTGTTCTTTTGCTTGAGGTTTTCTTAAAGAATAAAACATATACTTAAAGAAAACATGATATATAAAAGTAAGAGAGTAAAGATGACTAAATTTGACTGTGGATGTCGGATAATGACTCAAGTTATTTCCTTGAATGCATGGAAAGAACCGAATTGGACTTATTTGTTGAAAACATATGTGAATATGTGTGGGAAGTGCGGGAAGAGACAGATGAAATTCCAAACTATGGAAAACAAACTCTTGGAATTGGAGAAGGCGAGAATGAGAATGTGTTTTTTCCCCAAATAGTGCTCCGCACTAAGGGGTTCTTACGGTAAGAGTTAAGCGGGTTTAGATCAGGGTTCGCGCGTGTGGCTGTGGCATTTTGCGTGGGCCGGCTCGCACAAAAGTTACTTTTTGAATTCCTCATGTCCATTTCGACTGCGCAGGCTCGCATAAAGTGGTGGCCGCGCCTTTCGCGCTTCCGGGACAAAGCTCTCGTGCAGGTGCCGTGCTCGTTTTCGGACATGAAGTGCATTTTGCGTGGCAGGCGCAAGGAATTCGACACATTGGAGCCTCGAAAAGGTCATTTTACGTGGCAGGTGCAAGGAATCGGAGACTTTGCAAATTTCGTGGCAGGCGCAGTGTTTTGCGGACGTTGCAAAAACGTTGGCAGGCGTGTGTCATTCGCAGGATTGCGTTTCACGTGGCAGGCGCAGGGAATCCGCACCATGGATGCGATATTTTGAGGTGAAGCGGCTGAATTCGTGAGAGGGGTCGCATTTTTGGAATTTGAACTTGAGGATGCTTTTGCGTGGCCAGTGCAGCATTTCGTATGACCTGCAGGCATGATTTCGTGGCAGGCGCAACATTTCTGAAACGCATTTCAAAATTTGCGAAAGCCTCGTGCAATTTGCTCATTTTGGATCTCCGATGCGCAGATTTCGTGGCAGGCGCAGCACTTTGTGAATCTGGATGTGCAGATTTCGTGGCAGGCGCAGCACTTTGTGAACCTCCATGTGCAGATGTCGTGGCAGGCGCAGCACTTTGTGAACCTCCATGTGCAGATTTCGTGGCAGGTGCAGCACTTTGTGAATCTCGATGTGCAGATTTCGCGGCAGGCGCAGCACTTTGTGAAGCTCGATGTGCAGATTTCGTGGCAGGTGCAGCACTGTGTGAATCTAGATGTGCAGATTTCGTGGCAGGCGCAGCACTTGCTGAGTCTGGAAGTGGAGATTTCGTGGCAGGTGCAGCACTTTGTGAATCTCGATGCAGGCACAGCACTTTGTGAATCTCAATGTGCAGATTTCGTGGCAGGCGCAGTACTTTGTGAACCTCCATGTGCAGATTTCGTAGCAGGCGCGGTAGATTGTGAACTTTGAAATGCTCCTATGTATTCGCCTATGTGCTCTCAGATTTGTGCTTGTATGTGCTCTCACACTTGTGCTCTCAGATGTGTGCTCTCATGTGCTCTCATGTGCCCCCATATGCTCTCATATGTGTGCTCTCATTTGTGCTCGTGAATCTGCACTCTCACATTTGCGCTCTTGTATGTATCCTCTCATATTTGTGCTCTCATCTGTGTGCTCCTTCTTTCCTTCCACATGATGCCATGTTCCATCTGTTCCTCTTTACACTATTTGGAGTCCCTTGCCGGTGTAATTTTTTGAATAAGATGTCAGTGAAGACACGGAGGAGGATACATACTTTGACTTGAAAGAGATGAAGGAACATCTCAAAAGCCTACCACCCGATGAGAGGAAAGGCGTAAAGGACTTTGAGAGATTGAGGAACTTGGCAAATGGAAGAAACGAACACGAAGGACTACACGAGATAGATAGAGTGATAAAAGAACTGGAAGAGGAGGAAGGGAAAAAAGGAAAACCCACCAGAACCCGAAATCTAAACAAGACAGCACAATTACTTAAAGAAACAACACCTATATATAGTAAGAGGAAATGAGTAGCGTAAAAATTGCCGATTTGAGTTCAGTTTCTGACAATTTAGCCTTATATGCTGACTTTCGAAGTGATAGTGAGGAGAAGAGTGGGAAAGAAAACACATAGAAAAAGAAGATGAAGAGATAAGAGAATTCGTTAGATGTCATCCTATGTCTTTACCTGATGATGAGGACGGCGATGCCTTCTGGCACAAAGTGATTGATAGGATGAAAGAAAAGGAAGGAGTAAATGGTATGTTAATTTGTTCGTTCGTGAGGTTTGACATTATGAAAAAGATATCAAAACCTCACGGACAAAAAAGTCATCATTGATTGTGGTAAGGAACTCAACCGTGATGGAGAATTCAATGCTATGATTATACACCTAACTCTTCTGTCAATAGCGATGGATGAACTAAACGATGCAAACAAACCGTGCCTAGCACAAATGAAGGTCATTGAACACTGGTGGGATGGAATAGGAAAATGGAAAGCATAAGCACGATTAATTCATAATACTTCTATTAAACATATTATGAACTAATCCTTTAAACCCAAACCCCCACAACAAGGTAACCCCTTAAACTTATAGAGATGCAATGACTGACAAAAAGCAATGTTCCGAGTGTAAGGTCTTTCAACCACTCAACTATTTCAAAAATGAATGTACGCAATGTACATAATGTCTGGAAGCAACTCAACGATACAGGGAGAAAAAACAAGATAAATTAAGAGAGTATGCCAGACAATACTACTACCGTAAAAATGAACACACATTAGTATGTCCCGTGTGCGAAAGCATTAAACAACTATCAAGTCAAACGACACGAGGAAAGCATCAAACATCAAAACAAAGTAAAAGGAAAAGAACAGCCAACAGTTATAAGAAATGGAGAGGATGATGAAACTGGCATTATGGGAATATAAACCAAAAACACAAAAGAAACACCACAAATCAAAACACAACAACCTAAAAAATCATCCACCTCGTTGAATTATAGCAATGATAGTGAAAGTTATGACCCTAAAACACGCATAACAAAACCCCAGAAAAACGACAAAGGCTCAACAAACATTTTCAAGAGCCAAGAAAAATCAACGAGGTGGTTGATGAACAAGAATTCCCCAGAACCCCCATTTTACAACTTTTTTTGGGACAGGGGTGCGAAATTGAAGAATATGATTCCGGGGCCGCATATGTGGCCAAACAACAATTGTCAATGAGGTCAACCTTGCCGGTGAATCATGCCCTTGAGCTACTTGGCCGTCGAACATTGATGTTCATGTATGGGTTCAGTTGGTGAAACGGTTCCGGACGCCAGGTTGGCGCAAAACGTGAAAAACAAGGCCCGTGCAGCTGGTGTGGCTGTTCCACACGCAGTGTGGTGCCAACATACGAACCTTGGCAAGGTGGCCAACGGCCACATCAAGAATCCATCCAGTTATGCAGGGCACCGAGAACATGCGCGTGGCATGCTGGAAAGGCGCGCCTTATTCTGCAGTCAAGGTTTGCGCCACCGTTGTCCGGGGCTATGTGCCGGAGGCCTGTGGGTTTTGGTTTTTTTGGGTTGGCACCGGCTTTTACTTGGAGAGGGGTTTCGCGGCGCACTTTGGCCACTGCCAGGCAAGTGGTGGAGCGCAGGCTTTCTGCCAAGGAAAGCTGGGAGACATATCTACCCAGGCGTGGTTCGCAGGAAGGTTTGCTTTTTGAAACAGGTATATACAGTATGAGATATGCATCATTGAGACAGTTGTTAGAGGGCTGCGCCACAGCAATCCCCTGCAGGGAGAGGGAAAGTAGAGAAGGGAGAGACAGAAGGAGAGATACAGATGCAGATACGTAAATATGATAAAATAAAGGGTCGCCCAGTTGCCTTAACAAACCATGACCGGACGGGTTTGCAAACTCCTCAAAGGAGGACAAGAGTCGGGTGAAATATTTTGTGGAAAAGTGAAGTGCAGCGAAGACAATGGGGGAGAGAAAACAAAATGTGTGGACAACTGTCAATCTGCTAAGGACCAATTGCGTGCGAAGTGCGGCCATGCAATCAGAATCGTACATGTGTAGATGTTTTTGCGATCACGCTTCCTATATAGATTTGCCTTGCTGGTGCTGCAGGCGGTGGCCCCAGCTCCCCAGGACCAGGACATGAACTTGGCGGTGGCACGGTTGACCTCGACGATTGGCATGATCAAGGCCGAAGAGGCGCTGGTAATTTGTCCAGGGGTGTTGGGCAAGCACGGGTAGCAAAGCTACAATGGAAGGGGAATTGTCGATTTTGGGCAACATACACCAGGCACTTCATACACAACCTCGCCGTCGCATGTGTGCAATATTGCTCTTTTTTGTTCGGCCTTTTCAATTTTTTGAACCCACAGTTTTGCGAGGCTGGTGTCAACCTCACAGATGATGCCATCAGGGTGCGCATGGGGCCATGCATAAAATTGTTTGACGTCATAGCGCAGCTTTGCACTGCAGAGGGTGGGCTAGATTCGATGAGGATTTGCCGAACTGCCGGGCCTAAATTAGCACATTTTGGATGCATCTATTTGTGTGTGTGTGTGTGTTTTTTTTGGATGCTCAGCCGGTATGGCATATTGCAGAAAAGCTCAGTGTGGCCGCATTGGAATGTTGGTTGGTCATCACTTTTTCCACGCGCCCACATCGGTTGGGCAACTTTGCGCAAACTATGATTCCTTTGTGTTGAGCCAATAGTTTGGGATATGCGATCTGTATATCGTGTTCTGCTTGGGGTTTTGCTAGTGCCGTGCTTGCAACTTGGGAGAGCTGTGCAAGACAGGTTTTGCGCGCTGTGCTTGACGTGCAACCTAGGCGCTCCTCAAGCTTCCGACGCAGCACGCCTCGCAGCTCTTGGAGCAGGTGCCACGGACGGGGGTGATGGAATGCGGCGAACATGGGCACGAACAACATTTTCTTTTTTTTGGGGGAGTTTGGGTGGGGGGAGTAGGTGGATGTAAGGTGGCATGCTTGGTGTCACTCTCATTCTGCCGCAGGCTGCTGGTCCCAATGATTTAGATTCAGCCAACGGACTTGACCATGGCATAACCGATGCATGATAGAACATCGGCCTAATCTTCAATGGAACTGCAGCTTTCAATAGGTAGCAGTGCCAAACCAGGAGAACACAGTAGCAACATACAAGGAGTCTTTGTTGAAAGAGACCACTTTACTGACGCCATGGAGGGGCAAAGGTTCTCCAGGTTGGGCCTTTCCATCATAGCCTGCTTGGGATTTGCGGTGCTTGTGTTGAACATCTTCTTCTGGTGGCGCTACGTGCACGCTGCCGGGCTTTGGGGTGACCTGGAGGACGGTTCCTGCAAGCTCTTAAGCGAAAAGTACACCGCAGGGTGGAAGTGGGGGTGGAGCTTCCCCATCACTGGGCCATCTTGGACAGATGTGCCCTGCAATGTGAAACTCGAAGCCTCCCTTGACGGTGAGCCGGGTTTTGAAGGGAAAGCGACGCTCCACTTCACGTATTGGCAGGGCGTGGTGTGGGACTACTTGAAGGATAGCTGCAGCCGAATGCTCCCGAAGCTTGACGGCTCCTTTGACTGCGCTTTTGATTTGCAGGGGACCGTGTTCGTGGGACATACTGGTAGCCTACCGCATTTTCCACGGCTACTCCTGATGAAAGCCTCTGGCTTGTCGCTCCTGACGCTGAGTCCGGTTCTCCTGATGTGTGTCAACATGGGCCGAGCTGCACGAGCTTCTGAAATCTCTATGGAGGTCCAGGCAGACGAGCCATACACTGTGTTGACAGAGGATCCTGATGGCATTTAGAATTTGGAAGAGCCTGTTCGCTGGGGTCGTTTCTTAGTCTTAGTCAGCACGTGGATATTCACGATCGCTGGATCCTGTAGACTCTCTCTCTCTCTCTCCCTCTCGGGGCGTGGCTTTAGCCACATCGCGACTCTGAGAACTGAAGCATGCATTTTGAGAATGCACCACGCGTGCTTTGTGTCCTTGGACTAGAAAGGCATGAGGGGAAAATGTGCCCTTGACAAGATTAAACAAGTAGCCTCTGCAAAATGTCTGGCAAATAAGTCCTTCATACTCATGGTAAGCTCAAGATATCAGCTCGTGGTGGTGCAAAGTGTCCAGGTGGCCGAGAAGAAGGGCGTCATCCGCGACTTGTCCACGTCCCAGATCAATCATCGCTTCGGCTTGCCCGAAAAGACCCATGCCCGTCCCTCCAAGGTCCAACTATGTGTGTGCCACGGTGGCACGGGGTTACCACCCCAAGGCACGACCACCGGTTCCATACGGTGTGGGTGTCGGGAAGTGCGGAGATGTTGGTGGCGCGCCTGTGATTCTTCAACGAACGCAATGCAGCTCCGAAGAGGTCGGGAACCTTTGAAGTCCAATCCGTAGCGCTCCCGCCAGGAGGGTGGTGTGGTCGGCGGACAATTGGGTGCACACGTCTACAATTCAAGGCCTTGCAGCAATCCGAGTGGGTCATCCCCGCAATGCTGCGCCGAAGAGCAGACCGCCCCAGAAACCATGCCTGAGGGTGCACAAGGACCCCCGTACTTGGCAAGACTTGTTTGGACATTGTTTTCAAGATTTGAACATGTTTGAGCCTGAGCAGATGCTTTCATTTCCCTTACAGGTTGCAATCAATGTTTTTGCAGCAGCCTCCACTCAGCTAGCCCTGCTCAGGCCAAAAGCTGCCGAAGCCGTGCCAGCCTCAGTGGCACTACGGCAGACGCTGGCGCAGCCACAGCTACCATTGACCAATGGAGCTTGGCAAACACCAGGAGAGCAGCCAGGGGCCCTCGTGCCGCCAAGGGGGCCTGTTGGAAAGAAGATCGGAAAGTGCTGGGATTGACCGCAACAGCGTTGAACACGCATCCCGAGCTTTCTTTTATCCCTCAGGACCTCCTCCAGAGCGCGGTGGAAGCAAAGGCAAAGGCCGGACGTTGTACGTAGCAACTAAGCAGCAGCTGAAACGTTGATCAGGTGGATATGTTTCGGCAATCTGTATTTCTTGGCATTTGGATTGACAGAAAGGTGTTTAATTGTTCAACATGATGTGGGAGACTTGGCTAACACAATGCTCCAATCCCAAAGTTGGACCGGTGGTGAGTGATGCATTTTCCCTGAGATTGTTCAGCCCCGCCACAAGGAAGACACGAGCTCCTGTTAAGGGAAGACACGAACAATTGATGTGCATCTGCAGGAAAGGGCACCGGCATTGAATTGGTGGAGCGGCCACGCTTTTTGGGGGATTCGCGGTCAAATCATTCGAAAAAAAACAGCATTTCAGCCACACAACAACAACAACAACAACAACAACAACAACAACAACAACAACAAC